>KE504896.1:742291-756953 GCA_000441515.1 Elaeis oleifera | reverse complement strand
GGGGAGCAAATCACAAAAGCTTCATAGGCCTGTGATCTATGTAGAAGACCTAGGATTGCATTTCATCTCAAATCAATGGACTACTTCTAGTGACTTCTATTTTTTGGAAAAAAAAATATCAAAATACCATCTTAAACGACTAGCTCCAAGACACTTCAAATGTCAGCAAATGTCATTGTTATCTAAATTGATTCCTTACTGAAGCACTACAAAACCTTAGCAATTGACAAGGAAAGGTCCCATTGCCCGATGACAACTTCTACATAAATGCCATCAACATGCAAGAAAACACGACTTCAAATGAGTTACAGATCAAACATACTATTTGCTATATAGCTAAAAGTATAACCATCAATAATGAAGTCAATCTAACTACAGAATTCCTACATGCACATTATCTATATGCAATAAAATACAATTTCAAGTCAGAAATCAAATTTTCAAACATAAAAACTATAATGACCAAGAAAAAATTAGATTGCTACCTACAAATTTCTATATATATCATCCAAATGCAACAAAATATTTTAGACAAATTATAACTCAATAATACTCTTACAATAGCTAAAATTCATAACCAACAAGCAAGAAAGGTTATGTTGCTTACAGACAATTATTACATGTATGTCATCCTAGTGCAAGAAAATACAGCTTCAAGCAAGTCACAAATCAAAAATATTTTCTCTATATAGCTATCAAATACAAATGGAATTTAAAAGGCATGTTTGGGGCCTAATCAAAATCCAAAAAAATAAAAATAAAATCACAAGCTGGAGCAAAGGAAGCATACCAAGCAAATGAACTTGGATCCAGATGATCCAAAATTCCAGATTTCATTTGAATACTTGTTGATTTTGTATATATTCAATGAATATCTGCTGAAAAGTTAAATAATACAGCAGAAGTCGCAAATTCTGAGAACAAATTGCAACTAAAACAGATAAAACTGGGACACAAAACAAAGGAAGAAAGATGCAAAAGAGATATATCAACAAACCATGCGTATACAGTTGATCTAATGAAGATCTAAAAATTCACAAGGGAAAATCAACAAATAACAATTATTGTGCCCAATAGTAACTATAAAGCGCATTTTCAACTTATATGACCGGTAATTACGAAGTTGTTCCAAAATTTATATAAATAGAGTGATGCCAATATTGAATGATCCAACTTCAAACAAATAGAACTGTCAAATCTTAAAATTTGCGGTCCAAATTCAGCCAAGCAAGAGAAACAATTTCCTCGATGAGCAACAATTTATCAATCAAGAGCCCAAATGGCCCAATTAACCTATAATTCAACTACATTACACAAATCCTAGATATTTTGGACTTAAAATAGGACAAGCAACCTGAAAACACAACCAAGAATCCAGAAGAAAACAGTTTCCCCCTCGAGCAATGAGTCCATAAAGAAGTAGCCATGCGCAAATATGATAATCTAGCAGCAATCATCCAGAAGAACCGTTATACTTAATACTTCAACTGCAGTCATGGAAATCATGCCAAGAATTCATGAGCATCGAAGCTAATTATAATCAGATGATCATTAAAAGCCAGCACAAATCTTTTTCACACGAAAATACCCTGATCAGAAACCCTAAAAATCGAATTGAATCGCAGATACTACACTCAAGAATCTGAAATTTTTGACTGGCTAAGAGAAATCTAGCATGCAGACACCTAAAAGGAAGTTTATCTACTCAATTCATCAATGCAAGAAAGAACCCTAAAATCCAAGTCGATTGACACGGATTACCAAAATTAGCAAGTAGTCCGAGACATGCAACTAATAAGTGCATCATTAAACACGGAAACGCAATTTCAAAATCGAAACAAGAGAATATAGAAAGAAAGAACGAAGCATCTTTATCAAGATCCAAGCTTTAAAAGAAATTACTTTTTTTTTTTTTAACTTCATAGACTCCAATAAGCAAAACATCAAATCCAACCCTAAACTCATCCAATTGTACCACATTGTCCAATTCAACCCAGACAATGAACTAAAACTTCAAAACCCGAATTTTTCTTCAAAATTTTGTTCGAGAAAAGAATTAAAAAAGAATGAAGCATCCGAATTGCACCCTCAGAGATCCACAAAAATCTCTAAGAAACCCATTTCGCGCCACAATCTCGAGAAATTACCAGCCAATGCCAACCGCCAAGACCAACGGCCTTCTTGACGACCCCTGGAGGCCGACGAGAACGGATTTGGTCCGGTTGTTGCCGGTCACCACCACCTTGGTGTGCCGCGGGAGCACCGATAGCTCCTCCTCGCTGCTCTCCCCACAGCTCTGCTGCATCTGCCCGTATCCACCATTCATCTCCACCTCAACGACCTCCAGCATTCCACTCCTCCCTCCACTCCCCCCTACCTCCACCACCACTTCACTGAACCAATTCCACCCACACAAACGAAAATCAAATCTTTGAGCAAATCAAAGCTACGGATCACTCAAGCACCGACATCAATCATATTGGAAGAGAATTCGGTGAATTTTTTAGTGAAATTTGAGCAAGAAAACGGCGAATTTGAGAGGAATTATCGATAGAGAGAGAGAGAGAGAAAGGGAGGAGAGAGGGATAGACTGTGCTTTCTTGCTTTCCTTCTCTCTCTTTCTATCCTCTCTTCTTTTTTCTTTTTTTTTTTCTCTTTGTTCGGCTTCGCGGCTATGAATCCCGACGACGAGGGAAGAACCAATAGAAGGGCGACGCGTGTCCCGCGCCGGGTCAGGCCTCGGTCGCGCTAGCGGGTAGTGGTAGCGGGGACAACCACCGAAATGGACAGGATTGCCCCTGGTTGTTCTCTTATTCTTTTATTTTTGATTTATAGAGTGGGTGGTTTTTGTTTTACACAGGAAATGGCAGGCTAAGAATGGGAGGGAAATGGGGAGTGAAGAGGGATACAGGCTTCCACGACGAATCTGCCCGCTAACGCATTCTCTTTTATCGGTTACGTAAAGGATACGTGACAGTTTATGTGCATGGGCTAGCAACTTTTTCCCCTTTGATATTATAGTGAATTCTTACTTTATGTTGTTTAATAAGAAGAGAGTCTTAGCTGAGCCTTTTCCGTTACATAGGGTTTATGATGATGTAGTTTCGTAAAAGAACAGATTAATTATAATTTTTTACATGCTTTTTGGTTGTAATATATATCATGTGAAGCATTCAAACATTTCTCTTTGTTAAAATTCTTAATAGATATGGACTAAAACTAAAACAAGAAGCACAAGCTAATCGGGATATATTGGGACGATATGTTATAATATATAATTATATTGATATACATATATGTATGTACGTATGTACGTATATTTGTTAATTGCTACTATCAAAATTAATATTTTTAAAATATTACTTAAGCAAGAGTTATAAAAATATAAAAAATAATGAACATGCATGGTAATATGCGTAATATTTCATATTCAATGCATGATGTGCATATCCATATTAGCTAGCAGCCAATTACTTCTTCATGATGTTTTATAACAAACAAATACTATGTATGGCATATTTATTGTATGATTATCACAAATGATATATATTGCCATTAAGGGCTTGTAGCTTGGATGGATTAGTCTTCGCTCTCATGTACATAAAGTATTATTCATTTTAGCCTCTAGCCGTTATGGCACGAGAGCCTCACGATTTTGTCCTTAAAATGTATCTTACGAGAGAGAAGGTCCTATCCCATATAAAGCATAATTTTATTAACTCACAACTAATATGAATTAATGATGCGCTTCCTTCCACACCACAACATAGCTTCAAATTAAGGGAGACTTTAGACAAAATCGTGGGATCGAGGTAGAGCATAATCTATCGGAGACACATCGATTTTCTTATAGTACCTATATTATGGTCATGGACTCATGGCTCAGATAAGTCGATCTTCACTTTCACATACGTGAGATATTGTTTGCTTTAATTTATGATCACTATGGCATGGAGCTTCATGATTTTATTCTTAAAAAGATATCTCATAGGGAAGAGAATGTTTCATCTCATATAAACCAAAATTTTTTTACTTCACAATCAATGTGAGACTAATAATACTTTTCTTTCTTATCATAATAATATATATAATTTTTATATTTGATGCGCGACGTACGTGTCAATATTAGCTTAAGGGCCAACTCTTTTACCAATATTTATAACAAATAAATATCATATACAATATATTTTTGCATAATTATTACAAGTATTACTGATATTAAAAGGGTTAGAACTAATCTTTTCTATTATTTGGACATAAAATAGATTGACACTATTTTTTTTTTGATAAAAAGTTGTCACTATTCTTTAAAAATAATTTATTGCATGCATAGTTCATAAGATAAGGACCACTAGGCGATGCATAATTATTTTGAGTTTTTATTAATATAAAATGAGATCATGGTAAATATTTGTTAACTGCATGCTTGAAGTATAAAAGTCCCTATGGTACTCCTTTTCGGTAAATCTATATGGGACTCCTTCAACATAGATTATAACTAAAAGATGATAGAAATATGAACATAAGGAAAGTACATGCTAACATATAAATTATCTAGAGTGTCTCTAAGACATTTAGACACGAGAGCAAATGGTGATGGAGTCATGATATTCATGCAACGTAGGTGATACGTAGTGGTTGGCATTGATGATATCATCTTTTTGACTCTGGCTCTTATGCTAGTTTAAATTAGCCTATTAATTTCTTGTAGTAAAATGTTCAACGTAAGTGATCCCTGTGCATGAGAAAAACAGGGAGTACTTTTTTTTTTCTTCTTCTTCTTTTCTTTTCTGACTCCCGAATCGAAAAGGCCGCTTTGTTGCCATCAAGGGCAAAAAAAGTTTAACCCAGTGGCAATTTATGTGATTGTTTGCCAAGACGAGGGCAGCGTGGGAGCGGAGATAGCGAGAACCGCAGCAGAGAGGCTGCCGTAAACGGGGCCACGCGTGGGTCACGCGTATGTTATCCCCCCCGTCAATCGGCAAAAGTCTTATCCGACACCGACCTTTTTCTCGCTCCCACTACCCCCCTCCACCTCAATTAAATAAAAAAAATCTAGGGGCGATTCCTCCAGCTGTTTTCCCGCCACTAGAGGAGAATCGTGGCCGTCGATCCTGTCGCCCATAGGTCGCTGTCCGTCGGATGACGCGGGAAAGGATGGCGACCCACCGATGCGATCACGCCCAAGGCCAACTTTGTTTTTAAAAACACACCGCTGGCCTAGCCCTTCAAGCTTAATTTTTAGATTAAATTATAAAAATCTTCTCATTAGTTATAATTATTTCACTTACATCCACTAATACATAAAATTTATATTTATTTAATTAAATTTATAAATTAATAAATTATTATTTATATAAAATAAAATTATCCTCGTATGAGATAGTACAACAATGCATATATTTTTTTATATCTTTGAGATTGCATTTGGTGCATTACGGGACAATATAAATTATCTTTATAATAAATTATCAGTATTAAATTATCAATAATATTGATTACTATATTTAGTATATACAGATAATATTATAATAAAATTATTAAAAATTTTGATTGACATGTTTGGTATAACAATCAGATTAATTTGAAATTAAATTTTTAAAATATTTCAAATAATTTTATCATGATGCTTTCTTTTTCTCTAATGAGAGATAACAGTAATGATGTGAGTATGATGGTGGTATGGAGAAGTGATAAATCGAAAGATGTAGAAAATCATGAGCACTGAAAGGTGAAGAGGAGGTGGTGCATATAGGACTGTAGGGGTAGTAGGGATGGGCGTGGAGGAGTTATGGAAGGTGGTGGGGGACAAAGGTGGAGGAGCCACTGACGGACAAAGGAAAATGAAGGAGCCGCTGTAATAGATTTTGTGTGATTTTTTGAAAATAATTTTATCTAAAATTTTATTACAATATTGTCAAAAAATGATAATCTGGATAGCCATCCCTTCCTAAGATAATCTAGATTGCCTCCCATCAAACTTTCATGAGGCAATCTAGATTGCCAAAATAATCTGAATTACTATCTCAAAAATATATCAAACACAATAATTTAAATTATCATATTAAATTATCAGCAATCTAAATAGATTACCAGCTATTAAACACAACCTGAACGATTATAACATCATATGAGATTATTTTAGTTATGTACAAAATTTTATATAATATTTAAATTTTATTTGAGATTAATTATTTGATTAAATTTTATTAAATTATAAATCAAATATTAGATAAATAAATTATAAATATTTTGGAATTATTAATTATAAGTGTAATTTAGTTTAATTTTTATGGTTTTGTAGTTTAATTTAATTTTAATATACAGTAAGCTCTGCATTAGACATATTTGTTCAAAGTTGATGTAAAAGAATATTATTATTACTCTAAAGAATAAAAAATATTATCATTATTTAATGTACACCACTTGTCTCTCGCTCTCTCTCTGCTTCTCAGACAGATATAGTGTCAGATGGAACAAAAGGTAGGCATCTACAAAGAGAAAGAGTGTGGTAATCAATTGCCTGTGAGGAAAAGAGTGGGCAATAAGTCCAATTCTGGGACAACTTATTGTACGCTCCATTAACTCAGTATTCATTGATGTTGTCAGTTGTGCAATCGATACGCATGGATAGATACGTGAAGTTGGATTTTTTTTTTTTTCTTGTTTAAATAGTCATGTGATGGATGATTGGAGATTTCCGTGGGTCGGATCGGATCCATTTGGAGCTAAATTTGAAGCCAAATCACGTTGACTCGATTTTTTTTAAATAAAATTAAATTCGAATTGATCAACTACAAAAAATGATTTGATATGAATAAAAAATTTGATCTGAAATAGATTAATATTTATTTATATAAAATATATAAAATTAATATATAATTTATTTATATATTTTTTTAAGAATAAATTAATAAAAAATATCAAATTAAATTTAACTTAAAAGTAGCTGCCCATTTAAATTTTTTTAAAAAAATCTTTCCTATTTGAAATATAACTTAAAAACAGCTATTCAAATGAGATGAAATGATCCAATTACCCTTGCAATTATAAAGCAACAATATATTATTATAAAATAATACTACATAATTATAAAACAGTATTGTACTATTATAAAATTATACCGTACTATTATAAAACAGCATTGCATTGTTGTAAAATAATACTCTATGATAATGTAATACTATCTTATTGTAAAGATGCACTATTATAATACAATAAAGCAACACTATATTATTATAAATGAATATTATATTAATATAATGTAATACTGCTTTATTGTAAAAGAGTACTGTACTAATATAATATAATAAAGTAATACTGTATTATTGTAAAGAAATACTACACTAATATAATGTAACACTGTCTTATTGTAAAGGAATATTGTACTATGATAATGTAATACTGCAGTATTTTAAAAGATATAAGAATAATTTCAGTCAAAAATGGATAGTTGCTTTTAATTTATGTTTGGAATGGGAAGTTATTTTTACATAAAACTCATCTGAAGAGCTACTTTTAAATTAAAAATAAAATTGAAGATTTATCTCTAATTCTCTAAATTTTTTTCTTAGCTACGAGAGAAGATCATGACTCTAAAAACATTAGAAACCAAACACTGAGGGATGTAATAAAATCAGGATATTAAAAGCTCAAACAAAATAATAAAATTAGCATAATAGATTTACATAATAGATTTCAAAATTATTAGCTTCGAAATTAATTATTGATGAGTAAATAATAATCTTTTTATGGAAAAGTGTTCAAAAAATTTGCTGATTATGTTGATAGCCAATATTTGATATATATCAGTTTTAGATTGGATGGCATTATAAAACTAAATATTATTGCTGGGTATTGATGACTGCTAAATGTCAATACCCAAATGAATTCTTGTATGCTATGAAAATTGCTCATCTAAAATATTATTGCTGGGTATTGATGACTGCTAAATGTCAAAACCCAAATGAATTCTTGTATGCTATGAAAATTGCTCATCTATTACATCTAAATTTCTAACATGACCACCAATGCCAAATTATAAAATTGCACCATGCATATCGAAATAAATTTAGTAGCTTGATTGCAAGGCTGAGATGCACATGCTAAAAGAAAATGAAATAAATCTCTAATTAATTGCATGAGTGATAAAAATACTAGTTAATGCTTGGGCATTTGATTATTGCTCCCAGTAAGATCTGTCCTAAGATGTAATTGCAATAGCATGGAATTAGTTGTCATTGGGATTGGACAATTGATATTCTTATTGATTGTATTATCTCCTTTCTTGGGTTCTTTGATTCAATGAAGGATTTGAGTTATATTTCCTAATCTTATACATGTTGTCATACAATTAAGGAATCTATGGTGTCTAAATAGCCCTATCAAGTTTTCTTATATATTTATTAATGAAATGATGAAGATTTGGTTATATACTGTTCAAAAATTTTGTATTTTCAGAAGAATTAAGAACTAGTATAGATGAAAGCTCAATCGAAATCAAATGAGGTTGGATTTACACCAAAGTTACTGATATCAACATCGAATAACTCTACCAACTACATGATTTCCTTTGTAAAATTATTTAGCATAGCTGCCATAGATTATAGACATAATGCCCTCTTTTCGTAGTTAGAATGTTTCTTCCTTAATTAATTTATAATTTTTAGTGAAATTGTATGTGAATTCATATGTAACTTCCATGCTTCTCTTAATTGATGAGCATCACATACTACTATTCTTGGGCAAGAGGATAAGAGCTATGATTTTAGTTATGACATCATATGGATAAGAGCCATTGACCATAAGACCATAGCCAATTGATACAACATCAAAACTATAGTTAATTAAAATAATACAAATTAATTTTCAAATTTTTTTACTACTATGGAATCACAACCACCATCGGTTATGGAAATAACTCTATTTTTTATGCAACAAAAACTACTGAATTATGATATAATTTATTCAAATATTATTGATTTATATTTAAATAAATTTATGTTATGTATTAATTATTATAAAATAATCTTTAATTTTGTAAAGAATGTAATGACTATTGTAATCAACAAATAATGTCCCCGTAATGGCCACAACAAGTTTAATGATCATTATTTATGTTCCATTTAAGGCCATATGATGGTTGTCAAGTAAACTTATGCTCCGTGCACATTGTAATACCATTGCTCGGAGAAGAGAGATGAAATGAATATGGTAGTGTCACTTTCATGGGATTTGCATCATTGATTAGTATCGAGTTAATCAATACATGGCATGGCCAAAGTTGAAATCATTGGTTATCTCTGTGACACGATGGCCAAAGGTAATTCAGAGCTAAAGTAAACCCATTCTCTGGGTTTCATGAACCCTTTGGAATGCCAATGGGCATTTCATATTAGCCCTCAATTCATGAAACTTTGTGTTTGGGTGCGAATAATTTAATTATGTTGAGAAATCTAGGTATATGATAGCTGATATCTCAAACTCATCATAAGTATGATCACACAATATAATATTCTTAAACCTTTGGAGGGTGTAAATATACTATTCAATAAATAGGTCTATGATTGAGTGCTATAAGCTGGTCTTCCAAGCACTCCTCTTTATAAAACTATACATTTTTCACTACTTATGATTGGAATATTTTTTCAGAGCGATAAAGTTTTTGACCACATATTGAGGCTTGTCTTTCCTCCTCAAATCAAAAGTAAGAATACTAAAGCTGCCCATTTCTTCAGTACTTAGCTTACTGCACCAAGCACTACTCATTACTGTCAACATTCTCTGGCCTTTGTTGAATGACCCACTCGTACGGATGAACAAAAAGTGTAGGCGCCCAATGATGTTGAGCAGTCATTTTATGTTCACTTTCCTTTTCACATGATACAAGATTAAGACCTTGTTTTGTTAGAATAAGCTAATTTGTCTCATTTCGCTCACACTATCTTCAAATGCTAAAAAAATTGTAAGCAGACAGAGAGATTTGATCACAATGTTACCAACATTACCAGTGTTCCCAAAATAAATTGCTATTCTTGAGCAGCCATAGAGATTTGATCTTTTATAGAACATTATTTTATTTGATGGACAATAAAATATCAAATAATGACTGTATAACTTGTTATCTAAAATCCTTCGTATGTATCTTCAATAGCTGACTAATTCTTTCAGAATTTTTGAAGTAGAAAAATATGCAAGCCAACAAGTTACTGAAGTCGTCAATGATTTGAAACCTATTCATGGAGTTCAAACTCACAAAATATCATTGTTTGCTGATTTGCATGGTTGATACAATTGTTTCTTCCATGATTTAACCATGCAAACAAACACAGAGAAACAATTATTTCAATTTTCATAGGTGACCATCTTCTCTTGGAATTTCATTGGCTGGTTATTTTTATCATGTCCCAAAAGCTGCCTATGATTCAAGGGACCACCATTGTTGCCATTTCATGCCATCACATGAACCAGGCCCCATAAAATGCAGCAAACCTGACCTCTTGGACCAGTTTCAGGATAGGTGCAGGCCCCGTTTTGAGTCCAGAATTCCTTGTCCAGTGTGGGCCAGTCTATGATGAGCCGAGTTTCATAACAAGGAAAGCTGGTTCTGGATGCTGGTTTCAGTGTTCAAAAAAAACGGAGCCACATGAGAAAGTCTCTCTCCTTGTGGACATATTTAAGGAGGTCAGCATGAAGTTGATGAAGTTTTTAATGGTTCACAACAACCAGAACATATGTGCGAGTACCCGCACAGCTCAAGCCCATTTAATATGGGACCTGCTCCTTCATCTCATTTCTTTGAATGAGATCGAGAGTTGATCATGGGTAATAATTGTGTTGGATAATTTATGTCTAAAAATTTGTTTAGGAGAAATAGAACAGTAAAATAAGATGTACATGCGACATTATATGACTAGGCAAATGTCTTTTATTCCTTGGTGCGACGCATCCTCATGATATTAAGATTGATGCTTCTAAAGTCTACCTTGATAGCTCAAATTACTATATTCGAAATATAATTTGATCATTTTTGCCTCATAAAGCTTTGACACAATAATGCATAACATCATCCCTCTAGCCATGACTTTTTTTCATTTGGTTAACCTCTAACGAAAGCAGAATCACAGGTAAATACCAATTTGTTACCATTCTTTTAACATCTCTCCAATATCATACTTATTATTAGGTGAAACCTCATTATAGTACAATCTTGCTGTAAAAATGAAGCCAATGCAGAAGTTAGAATGCAGCCTATTTCAGAGTTAATCCTAAAAAGTGGCAGAAGTGAGAACTTAAAAGGAAAATAATACAGGTCATACAGAACAAATACGAGAGCTTGGAAAGCATAAAAGTGATCATCCATCATGGCTTGTGTAATAGGGTCTTTTCCTCGCAGTTCTCTTTGCTTCTGGAATTTTGGCAAGCTTCCAAGGACCCCACACCCCACATTATTACTCTTACAAGCAGCGTGGGCCTCCATCCTCAGCTGTATTTCTGAAAGAAAGGTGGTGTTCACGAGATCAGTTAAGACTACTCAGTTTCTGCACATGAAACAAGGACAACCAAGAACTGATGCATTTCAGTTGAGCTAGTATAACTTCCCCCAAAAGAGCTTTCATTGTTACCAAAACCAGGATGTCTCAGCTTTGAATGCTTTAAAGGGTTCCCATATCTGTTTATATATATTCTTTCATGAAAGCATTGTATTCAACTGAATTCTGTCAAAATAATGCAAAAGAACTTCCATTGGAGAATGCATAGATCTATATCTATAGCATGAACATACCACTAGTCAAAAGCATGTGAAGGTAGTGTTCTCTATTGGTTGGTCATGTTTTGTCCCCAATCGGTTTGCCATATTTTCCTCCATTCTTCTTTCATGGAGTTGACATGGTTGCAGCTAAAGCATTGTTTTTTGAGTGACAGGTGGGCGCAAGTATTGTCATTCTTTGTGGTTAATGTGGATAGAGAGAAGAATTATGGATAGCACAGGATGGGCTCAAATTTGTGTTCTGAAGGCACTACTTTGGGCAAACTCGGAATGAGAAATATGCTGGTGCATTCTTCAGCGAAACAAAACTTGGCCTTGTAGGCTTTGCTTGTGATCAATTAATTTATTGGAGCTTAAACAAGAGCTTCTTTGACAATGAAATATATTTGCGCAGAGATGAAGCATGAAAACATAGATGGCCACTTTAGTCGTGGAGTGGTGATATTGATGAAGATAGGATTTTCTGTATCATGCCGAACAGGCCAGTACATCCCGTACTATACCGGACCGATGGAGAACTAGCATGGTTCAACCGGTTCAAACGGTATACCGACGGTACCAGAAGGGAAAGAGAGGAAAAGTGAGAGAGAGAGAGAGAGGAGGAGGAGATGGGAGCCGTCGGAGGTCGACAGTAGCCCGTTGCAGCCGCTGGAGGGCTTTCGAGCACTGTTATCCCGATAGGGCACTTGAAAGAGCGATAAAGAGAGAGAGAGAGAGCGTCGGGGGGGGGGGGGAGGGGGGCGACGTACCAGACGGATGGCGCCTCCGTCGCGAGATCCCCGATGGCCGGCGAGTCGACGCCGGCGACCTGAGGACGATCGAGCGGGCGGAGCCACGGTCCATCCTGTTCTTCTTTTTGAAATAGGCGACACCTTGTTTCTTTTTTTTGGTTTTAAACTCACGAAGTCAAAAAAATCGGCCGGCTTCACTTAAAGTTAAACCCGATTTTAAAAAAAAATTCGTAAAATAGGGACATCGCCTCTATTTCACACCCACGGTGCCGCACGCATGGACTGCATCCTTCGGTGGCCAGCTGAAGGCCGTTGGCGACCCCGCCGGCTTCTTCCCTCCCATTTTTCTTCTTTCTCCCTCTCTCTCTTTTCTTCTCCCGGTTTGGCTCCGGGTTCCTTCATCGGTTCGCTTTGATTCGGTACGGTATGGAACCATACCGTACTATACCGCCGGCCGGCCGAAACTGCCGCCGGTATCGGTATGGAAAATCTTGATGGAAACTATAAATACATGCACAACATGCTCATTACATGTGAATCCTTAAAATATATATATTATCTGCATTACAAACAAATTGAAGTTCATGGTACTTCTGGTGTGACTGGGTTTCTGATTCTCATGGTAAAAGCTTCATGGATGATCCACCCTGACTTGAAGGGGTGTTGGAGAAAGCCAACGTATTAGCTACCCGCCATGCACATAAATTTCAACAGTAGGTTACCCACTCATGCATCATTAAATTCTTGCTTCAGCCTGTATACTGAACTTATAAATATTTAGATATATGCACCATTAGTGTGGTCACATACCCTCCATGTGCGAGTTATATAATTTACATTGCCTATGTGTTTATTTCTGCATGCCTTAATTTGGAAAATGCATTGACTCAAACACATGCACCAGAAGCTTGGACTTAAGATGCAATTATTGTTCCAGCAACTACAAAATCAATCTGTACCTCATAATGCAGCATGATATGTACTGATGCCTAAAACAATGCTTGTGATGCAGATAGGCATATTATGTTACTCGAGTTGGAATTGGGTACTGAATGTGTAATGGTTAATTATCTAGACAGGTTGCATGCAATATCTTGCTAATTTTCTCTTCATACATGGTGTACAAAACTTTACGCTCCTAAATGAAGTCGGGACCAAGTTTATATGGTATTTCGATACGGTGATGCAGGAAGAAGCAGAAATACAAAGGCCCATACTGGAGCGCATGCTCCAGATAACATGTGAAATTTTATACTTAATAACATGGTCTTGAATTGTGCTCCTGACTGAAAATTTTCCATAGGCCACTTAAGGGTTCATATGTTTCATTAATTAGTATCATGATATCCAACAGAAAAACATAAGAATGCAGTTGATTAAGCAACACAGACACTTGTGTTGTGTGCTGGCATTGTATGAAGTTGGACAAGGTAAGCTCCCAATGTGCTCAAATGACAATGATAGGTTATTTATGAAAATTGCAATCTACATCTATATGCAATTATGCATTACACACTGAGGTAAGAATGATCAACCAATCTAATGGGCTTAACTAAAAGACCAGCTTGTGATATCATCACCATGAAAATAAAATTAAAAATATTTATAACCTGCGGATAATTGGTCTGACAGTTAACTATATAATTTAAGTACTTCCATCAGAACATCACCGTAATCACAATTGGCAACCTTGACAATTACACATCTAGAGGTTCTTTCTCACACTAAAATGAGTTCCAAATGATAATTAACAATAAACAAATTCCTAAGCTTCTAAAATTGAAGCATCTCATCAGAAATCTGAAATGAGCTCAAGTAGCTTGATCCAGATGGCCCTATAATCCAAAAGAAAACCTAAAGATGTCATGAATAAGACCAAACACAATTACCTCCTTTGGTATGCCTGCAGTGACACCCAAGAAACATGCCTAGCAGCGGAGACCTTCCCCAGAGAAACCTTAAGAACATCTAATCCCTCTCAATCTTGCTTCTATGAAAACATCTAACCAATCTCCTTTTAAAATCTAGACAAACTTCTTTCTCCTCCTTTTTTTCATTCCCCTTTCCTCTCTTTCCTTCATCTATGGGTCAAATGACAACTGTAGATCCTCAAAAAGGATAGAGTGAAACATTCCTCTCTCTCTCTCTCTCTCTCTCTCTC
>KE504896.1:646141-734303 GCA_000441515.1 Elaeis oleifera | reverse complement strand
AATTCGATCTGTACTCAACGATATATTTATAAATTTAATAAATATATTTTTTTTACAGACGAAACAGTTTAGAGAGGGATCAGATAGCTTTAGAGTCCCATCAGCTGTCATAAGCAAAAAGCAGATGAATCCTAATTATACATATCAATAATGAGCAACATAGATTGACATCAAATGCCTAATAATATCATAAAATTTGATATGTAATTTACTTTTGCAGCTGAATGATGGATTCATTTTGAAATATCCGCAGAACATTTGAGAGGTGTGACTGTCCGCATTCTTTTCCAGACGGTCTCTGCTAGTGGCTGTGAGCGTAATTGATCAACTTTCGTCCTTATCCACAGCAAACAGAGAAATCGTCTGACACAAAAATACTTCAATGATCTTGTATATGTTCATTATAATCTGAGGTTGAGGCTAAATACATTCAGAAGGAAGTACAACAGAAGTACACTGATCCGACACTAGATGATTATGCTGACGAAGACGACGATCCGATCATCGAATGACTTACAGATCAGCAGCAGGAGCCAGAGCTTGATGAGCCAGGGTCCCCTCCACGACTAGCCAGTGTGGTAGCTAGGGAGATCAGGATGGATTTAGGATAATGAGTAGAAGAATATTTACATAAAGTTCCAGCTGATCGGCCACAGCCTGAGGGGACACGGAAGACTCATTTATCATATGACTCGATGTCCGATACATCCTCGCAGAGATTTGAGCGACAAATGTTTAGACAAGATCGACAGTCAGCAACAAGACATCCATCCTCCCAATCACAGGAAACTCAATCACAGAGGGCACAAGGGGAGAAAGAAAGACAGTTGCACGTGCACCACTCTCGAGAATACAAGAGTTATCTGACTCAAATTCGGAGATCAAGAAGAGCGATGATGATACTAGTAGTAATCATGGATCTGATGATCAGGGAGGAACTGGAGGACAAGAGACCACTGCTTATGAGACAGCCGCAGGATGATATTCGATTCATCGGTGAGTTTCAGTTTACACATGCCACACAAGATAGGGACCATGGTGGACGAGTCGGTAGAGACCGTGGAGAGCCGATTTCATATAGACGACGGACTCCTAGAGGTCATCCAGCACACAATGCAGCTGCAGACGATCTTGCATATAGAGTAGGATCCATGGATGTATTTGAATCATCCTCGCATTATGGATCCTATTATCCGCAGCCACCTTATGATCCATATGGATATGGTACATCCGAAGCATCATCTTCTAGTGGTTACTACCCTATGCAGTCTGGAGCATCTTACGGATCAAATTTTGCTACCGATTTATTTGGATGGGCTCCTCCACAGCCATATCATCATCTCGAAGATATTTCTCAGAGCCAGAGTTTGAGTGAGAGATCTGAGATGTCTTACAATCCAGAAAAGATGCCTTATGGGATGAATATTCAGGAGCTCAGTGCGTCTTGATTAGAAGGATGGACTGATGTTTCTCCAAACTATGCCAATGATGCAGATATCTACAAGCGTCACAGACACTTGACGAGATATTAAATACAGAGCAGATCTTGAGGTTAGTATATCATTTTTGTACTTTATATTTAAAATTTAGATATATTTTAATGCACATTTATATATTTCTTTTAATTTAAGATGATAGAGTTGTAATATAATGAAAATAAATATATATTTGAAATTTTGGATCAAGAGTCCCTATACCGCTATCGAACTCAAAAATTGAACCCAAATATGTCAATAATATGCAATATAATATAATTTTGGAGTTATAATTATGAATTAATAACTTGGAGATCCAAAAAAATGAAACAAATAAAAAAAATTATACTGGTACCGAATCGGTACGCCAGAGCGTACCGTGTGTCGGTACGGTATGGTACCGGTACCGCACCGTACCAGCTCGATGCCGGTACGCGCACCAGTATCGGTACAGCGGACCTTGGGCTCAAGTATATAAAACTTGCACCCTGCTTAATATGCATTGGGTTTGGGTTAGTGTGGATGGGATTTGGGCTCCCATCAACTATCAAAAAGATAAATCTTGAATAATTAACCAAGTTAAACCGTCCATGCTTTGAGAAGCTCATCAATAAAACATCCAATCATGACATGCTCCAAAATTAAATTATGAACTTGTACTTGATAATTAACAATATAAAAATGGTTGACTAAGAATTGAAAAGAGACATTTAGTTTAAAGTCAACAAACACCTAAATATGTTCTAACATGTGATTATGTTTATTCTTTCTTCCCACTAAGTTATAGAGTAACATATAAAGTTTCATGCAGTAAGAGTTTAGAAACTGGAAAGGTATATAAATAAAATTAATATTACATATGTATATAAATAAATGAAATAATTAGTCGGTACAAGGTCGGTTCACATCTAAAAACCTCAAGCCTAGACCTGATTTGAAATTCGCAATAGATCTACCTTTTGAACCCACATCAAGCCCACCAACTGACAGGTTAGGGCTGGTTTGGGTTGGGTTTGGGTCGGGTACCGGGTTTGCATGTTAGGGTAACAGCCCTAAGTTTGACATCATAATAGAATCTGTCAGTGAATAAAATTGCTTCATAGTTTTACCTAGAGGAGATGACACATCAATTTGGTTCTTGTGACTTACTAATCATATTTTAAAAAGCATTACTTCATTAATGCTATGCTCAAAAGAGTGAGATTTCAAATCCTTATCCAAGAAACCTCTAGCTATTCTCTGCTTTCCTTTGAAATATCCAAAAATGAAAAAGAATCCTACAAATGTTTAATCTTGTTCGATTTATAACAATATTATTTTAGGCATGTTGTGTGAATGTGAACCCACTGAATAGGTAATGTGTATGAATGAATGATGCTTAATTAGTCAAACTACATAAATTATGATACTGGACAATCCAAAGTACAATAAAACAATAAACAATGCGAATTAAATTGCCTTAATCTCTTTATTTTTATCTTACTTTTTCTTTCTTAGGATTTTATATTGATGTTTTGACCGAAACTTCGAAACTCAAAGAGAAGCTGCCAAAATCGAAACTCTACCTGGGGACTGAAACCAAGTTTTATAACCTTGCCATATTCTCAAAATTTACCAATGATTATTCCATCATGTCAGCTCCCAAGAAGTTTTCAGAACAAAATTGCAGAAATGCTTAAATGATAATAATTTCACTCCTTGATGATACCAAACCTATGTAAGTTAATAATATCTGTTTCAACTTTTCATTTGCCTGCAAACAATCTTGATAAGTAGAGAAATTGGTTAAGGGACTGTTGGTCAAGGGAGTGCAGTCCTTTAGAGGCCTTTCATTAATAAAAAATGCTGATATAAACAATGGAAAAGTATTTCAAGAATTTAATTCCTACAGATGTTCCACCTGAAATACTTCTTCTAATTGAAAATGTTGGATTGCTAATATTGGTTTTCGAGAAGATCTTTAATAGGCCCTACACATCCTTCCAAGCAATGCCAGCATGTACGTCCTTTTCTTGCAAACTTCAAATTATTTAAACAATGGCCTCTTTTGCTCCTTGGAACATCAAGACTTGTTAGAAAAGGACCAAATTAGAGTTTAAACTACAAAGCATTTTGGATTTTGTAGGTTTATAATGTCCTTGAGAATAATTTTGATAGTTTGAACTAAACAATTGAGGAGAAATTCTGTTGAAGTTTTGAAGGAAGGTTCGGAAAATCAAATATAAATTTAGAGTTGAACAGTAGATCTTCAAGAATAAAAGGAAACAGAGAGAGGACTCTGGAGCTAATATTCTTTATGTATATCAACTGATATTCTTTATGAATTTGTAGGATAGAAAGAAAATCTGTAGAGCTTGAGGTTCACTAAATTATACAGATTTTGTTCAGTGGGTTTCAAATGATTCTTTTGTGGTCTTATTCAATATCACTGAGTCCTCTTTTACCCTCTTGTTACCAAAATTCATCTCAAACCTGGATAATAACAAACTTTGGATCCCAGGCACTTTGGTTTCTTACATGCAGCATAAAACATCCCCAGTTATCTTAGACCTAACCAACACCTCTCTGATATAAAACCTGCCCGTTAAACATCCCCAGTTATCTAAGACCTAACCAACATCTCTCCCATATAAATCCTGCCCACTAAACACTCCCATTAGACAAGTCCTCGATACCAGCAGCCTATAGACTTAGGTGTGATATGTTAAAAACTGAAGACACCTATATACTCCATAATTGACCCACCTGAACACCTTCCATCCAGTTGAAGGTTTGAAATAGCGTGTTATCCTGTCAAAGCATCCCCCCCCCCACTGAAACCATTGTTGCCCATTATAATGATTATAACAGGTGTTATTTGCCTCAAAAAGCAACTTTTGAGATTTTAATATTGAAATATTTACCAAAATAATGGCTGTGCCTGCAATAACAGTGTTATAATGGGAAGTAATGAACAGTAACAACTAACAAAAAAAGATAGCAGTATTATTTTTCCCTTCATTTCTAGTGGATAATGTAATATTATTATTTTTTGGACCATGCAATCACTATTGGAAGGAATTTTAAGGCAAAAGAAATTGAATCCTGAAAACAATATTATTTTATTCAAAAGAAGGTATAAGTGAAAATAGCAATGGTTATTTATGTTATAATGGCATGTTATAGTGGGAATAACAGAAAATAACTACAGTTATTTTTTCTACGTTATTTATCCTAATAACATAATGAGGGTGGCTGAAACCATTACAATGGCTGTTATAACAGTTATAAGTTATAACATCAGTTTTATTTAAAACCACGATCCAGTTTACTTTTTAAAAAAAAATCTTTTTTTTTCTAAGCAATTACTCACTTTTGTTAGTTAATATAATTAGATAAGAACAAACACTTGAAAAATGATTCTCCAAAATCACATCCTAGACATTTCATAGACTCCCACTAGATGAACTCAGTACCACCCTAAAAGTTGCATAAAGATTGAAAGTGAAAATTCAAGTATCGTGAACATTTGAAAAATGATTCTCTAATAACATATTGTAACCTTGCTTATGAACTTGTACTAGCTGAACTCAAAATCATCCAAATAGTTGCGTAACGATTGAAGCCAAGGATTTAGGTATTGTCGACAAGGCCCCTACATGTATCGCCCATATCACCACGTACCAACATAGGGTACTTACCATGCTAGTAGATCTATCTATCATACGGGCCAGTAGACGAATAATATACCAACCAATGACTGGTAGAGGTCCATACTGGAGTTTTCAAAATATTGATTGAAAATATGGTAGAAGACAACAAATTAAAACTTATATCTTATTCAACATTGCTAACATTTAACATACATCACTTTGACTCAACAATCCACTTCTGATTCCATCACAAAAACTCAAATCTTCATCAAGTTTGGCCCAAACTTGGCTCACTCTATATGTATAGTAAGTGTGTACACAAATCTCAGACCATGGGGTACAACTCAATGACCCATAAGATTGAGTTAGCAAAGGGTCCTTGGACAAAGTTATGGGTGGCTAATCCGAGGATTTAATTCAATATTGTTCCATATAAAAAAGTTCTAAAGGGAGAACTCTGTTTTTGATAACGAAACAGGAAAGACCTAATAAGATATCGATGAGTTAAAATGATCAATCTATTCTTGCAATAATAGAATAACCAAGACTAGATACACAGGCAAGCACTAAAATACCATCAGAACACGATGGTAGTGGTACCACTGGTGCTCTACCATTCTGACAGAAAATCAGCACCAGTATGGGTTTGGGACACTGAAATTGATTGGATCAATACATACCGACTGTACAACCCTATATCAGTCAATAATGATAGGTACCATTATTCTGTACCAATATCCTACTAATGATACCAATTAATTTTCATTCTGTTTCGTGATTATGATCTATGTACCAACCACACTATTATTGTATTATTCCAATGGAAAACCATTACAGGATTTCATACTAGCATTTAAAACCTTCTATGCAGGTATCAAGATGACCGACAATTTGAAAGACTTTGACTCAAAATGCTCAATGTTAAAAAAACAACTCGACATTGTCAAAAATCTATATTCTAAGCTCATTTGGATAGGGATAGTCCATTGCAAAGGATCACCTCTAAATAAAGTTGCCCCCAAACAAGCATGATACATACACTGCTAATTCTCACCCTACTATTAGACAAAGCCTAGTTCACAACCCCACGAAGAAAAGCTTATTCAACTTGAAGCATAACATTTACTTAACTAAAAGCCAATTTCACTCAATTGCTTGTAATTATTAAATCTATTCCTCCTAAACACCCTTAATATTACACCTACATATACTTCTTTTTCATCAAGTTCTTAACATTTTAATTGTTACACCAACAGGCCATATCTACATGTCATCCGTTGCTGCTTGGGCAAGGGGACGAGGGCTCAATTCTGGTTGGCATCTCCCTTAAGGGGTGGGTGGGAACAAAGGTAGAAAGGTGGGATTAGCCTCTCCAAGTGTCAAAAAAAAAAAAGCAAGGTTCGCAGACTCGATATCGGAATTCGTACCGGCCGGCCGACGATAGGATCAGTACGATTCCGTACCAGACCGGACCGGTGCGAACCGACACAGGCAAAGAAAGCGAATTGGGAGGAACAGAGAGAGAGAGAAATAGAGAGAGGAGGAAGAAAGAAAAGGAGGGAGGGGACCCGTCGGAGATGCCATTGGACAGCCTCCGACTGGCCGTCATGGCTGCTGGATAGTGCACTCCGCATGTGCGGTGCAGCGGGCATGAACTTATTCACAGCTATTTTTTAAAATAGCTCGAAATACTTGAAGCCGGTAATCGGTTTACCGACTTCACTAACCATTTGCTGACTTCACTGTTTAGACCTTTTTTTCACAAAAAATTCGAAAGTGAAGTTGGCAGACCAATTGCCGACTTCACTATCCATCTTCATTTTTTAAAATGGGCGATGAACAAGGGCTGTCGCCCCTGTTCCGCGGCTGCTACTCCGCTTGCACGGTTTCCGCCGTCCGATGGCCACGGCAGCCATCCGACAAACACCGACAGCCCCTTCGCTAGCTGCGCATCCTTCGATATGTCGCTTCTCCCCCCTCTGAGCTTCCTCTCTCTTTCTCGCTCTTGTAAAAGCCTTATCGGACGATAATCGGGCTGCGGAAGTCTGACGACGGCCGCAGCGGGCCATCGTTGGCCTTCAATGGTTAGGGCTTTTTCTCCCTCTCCTCCTCTCTCTCTTCCTTTCTTTCCCTCTCCCTCCTCTGGTATACAAGTTTCATCAGCCGAACCATCGCGGTTCTCCGACGGTCCGACTTCGTATGGGGTGTGCCGACCGATTCGGACCGGTACGGAATTTCTTAAAAAAAAGCATTACAGCTGAGAATCTTTCAATGAGATACCCATTTTCCATGGCATGGAGATAAACAAATACATGCTTATGGCCATTATATTCCTAGATTGAAGGATCAACAAGAATGGACAGCCAAAGTATGTTGAATGACAAGCTTACAGCATTGGAAACCAATCTCATACGGTCATAAATCTTATTGTCAACGACTCAAAATTCCACTTCTATCTTGAATAACATAGTAACTCCTGCCAATTAATTTTATGACAAGTTCGCTACTAGCCGCTGCTTATGCATACAACTTTGTGAAACATAAACCTGAAAGTAAAGGGTTATCAGACTAGTATGAGCTAAGTGGTATACTTTATGGCATAAATTGGCATACTACATTCACTTTGTGAGCTTCTTTTGAGTAAGTATCATACTGTTTTCATATCATTACAGCATCAGCTGTAGCTTGACACTCGAAAAGGCAATTCACTATCATTTCATTTGTTGTAGTTGCTTGTGTGGTATGTCATGGTTTTTCTAATGTCAATGACATTATTTCTCATCCAAGGTAAGCATATATGCACGTATGTTTGTATATGTATATATGTCGATATGTGGACATATGTATGTGTATACATGTATATAAGTGGAGAGGTGCATTTGGAATAACATAATAGGCATATTCATTGGAGACTTAAGAGAAAATTTTATAGAATGGTAAGGCCTGCCATGTTGTATGGCACAAAATACTAATAAAAAAATAGATGAAAAGAGGTCTAACAGATATGAGAATGTTAAAATGGATGTGTAGTAAACTAAAAGTGTAAATAAGAAATGAATATAGTAGAGAGGTTGTAGGATTTGCACGGATTAAGAACAAATTGATGAAAAATTGATCGAGATGGTATGGATATCTTCAACAAAGATATAAGGATGCGACAGTAAGAAAACGTACTTTACTTTGTATCAGGGTTCGCCGAAGTTCTGAACTGGATGGAACTAGCCAGTTTGGATATGCCAAACCGTACTAGCAGCTAACCGGGATAGTTCCGACGTTCGAAATGAAACACTAGCAAGGATGAGGGGAGGAGAAGGAAGAGAAAGGGTAGGAAGGAAGGAAAGGGAAGGTCGGGAAAGCCACCGGAGGACTGCCGAGGCCTCTGAAGTTCTGCCCTCCTCTGAAGAGAGGAAAATAAAGAGAAGGGGGTGGAAGGAGAGAGAGGGCAGGGAGGTCGATGGTGGCCGTGGATGGCTGGATCTCCCTCCCTGCCTAGCGCTCGATTGGCATATATTTGTTGTCAACTGACAGTGAAGTTGGCAACTTGACTCAGTAAAAAGATGTCGATTGATCGAAATAGGGCGAGCGCCCTTGTTCAATCCGCAAAGGGTGGGAGGGAGATCCGACTATCCATGGCCCTTTGACGAACATTATCGGTCTCCCTGCCCTCTCCTTCTCCCTCTCCCTCGCTCCCCTATCTCTCTTTTCTCTCTCGATTCTTCCTCTTCCCACTCTTCCGGTCATCTGAGACCCTCTGCGGCCACTACCAACCTCCCCACCCTCTCCTTCCCTCCCTCTCTCTCTCTTCCTCTCCAGTTCTCCTCTCTCGCTCTTTCTGTTGTGTCAGTTCGTGCCCAGCACGGAATAGCACAACAGCATATCGAACCGTGCCATCGACCGACCGATACGGGCCTCGATACCAGCACAACCAATCTTAGTTTGCATTGAAGGTGGTAAGAAGGGATAAAGACCCAACATAAACCCAACATAACATGAATGAAGATTGTGATGAAGATTATGGAGAAACTTGGAACAATATTAGAGGTGGCTCTAAATGTAATAATCCAGCCCATTGGGCTTTTGGACCCAGCCTAACCCAATTGAGCCCATTCCCACCTAAAACACGTGTGTGGTGCATGGGAGGAGAGGAGGAAGAAGACTCCCTAACCCAATTGAGCCCATTCCCACCTAAAACACGTGTGTGGCGCGTGGGAGGAGAGGAGGAAGAAGACTCCTAACCGGAGTCTTCATCCCTCCCGATTTCGTCGAGATCGGGGCGAAGGGGAGTCCCGATTAGCTTAGGAAATCCATCTATAAAAGGCTCCATCCCCTCCCTTGGATCTCCACCTTGGATAGTTTGAGGAGCCGTCAAAAATTGTTTGGGATCTCTTGAGGTTGCTTGTGGGTTGCTGCAGGGAAAAGGGTCGCCGGAACTCTTCTGTAGCCATTGGAGCAAGGTAAGCTCCTTTCCCTCTTCACTATTTGGTAGTTCCCTCGTCGCCAGCATGCAATTGAAGCTGGCAAGCCGTCGATTTAGTCAAAATAGGGCAGCCCCTGTTTCTTCTTGGTTTCGCCTATCGACACCGGTAACAGCCACCGTTAGGGGCCGTCGTCAAGGCCGTGGCTTCACCGCCATCGGGAACTGCCGTGGGTGGCGGGCCTGGTCTTCCATGGCCAAGCATGGGAGAGGAAGAACGGGAGCAAAACCCCCCGTTGAAGAGAAGAGGAGAAGAGAAGGCTTTTCTCTCTCTTCTTTGATTTATTTAATTAAATAATTTTTTATTAGTTAGTCAATTAATTAATTAATTAATTAGTTAATTAATTAATTAATTTTCCTCTTGGATGGGTTATGGAAAATTCTGGAAGGGAAAAAACTTATGAGACTGGGTGTGGACCCTGGTGAACCCCAATAGAGGTTCTAGGTATTTAATTAAATTTATTTGATTTATTTTGTAAACATTAATTTGAATAATATATGAGAGTAATCTGTCAGATAGGAGAACATCGAGTTAGACCTTTAATACCAAATCATAACTTAGTGAGTTCAGTTTGTCATCAATTAAAATAAGAATTTCTGTACATGATCACCATTATATATACTATTTTTATCATTGGATTTGTATCATTAGTTTTGTATCATTGGATTCATGTTGATGGATTTGTCATGTTCGAGACTTTTGTTTCTTGTATGATTTTTTTAGCATGAATATATTATACGATTGACCATATATATGTGTATAAGTGATTGATGATACGATTATATGGGTATGACATACTTCTTTTGGTCACACTATAAATTGGAAATGATTGATGAAGTCAACATGTAATAATTGGATGGAAAATATATGATTTGAATTAACTTCGTCGTGTGGAACAGCCGGTCATGAGCTTATGCCTGGGACAGCCTTCATGGGCTTAGGCATGAAAATTTGATCCGAAAAGATCATGAACATTTGATCCGAAAAAGATCATAGAAATTCGATCCGATAAAGATCGTCACACGATCTTGGTTAGTCCAAAGCTAGAAAGTTAAAAGTTATCAAATTGGAATTGTGGATAAAAAGAACAAATGTTAAGACCAGATGGATTTATGTTGAATAAAAGATCTTACCTGATGGCATGTGATGATCTATTGCTTGATTATATGTTTGATGCATGTTATTTCAGATATGTGTTATGACTTTTCATAATTTCATCTTGATATGCTTATTGATATATTTTAAAATATCTATTATTTTGGTGTAGATGTATGGTGATTCTTACTGAGTTGAAAAAGCTCATATCCTTATCTTGTTTTTTTCAGAGATTCCAGAAACTTAGTTCGGATGGGTTGGGCGAGAAGTCGAGCATCGGAACTCTTAATGCTTAGTCAAATTTCTAATACCATTAGACATTTGAATATTTGTAATTGAACAAGTTGGCCATTTATTTTGATATATCAACTTGGTTGACATGATTGGTATTTATTTGATTATTTGAAAATATTTAAATTTATATTTATTTTAGGACTTACATGATTTCTAAGGCATCGTTCTAGGGTTCATGCGGCTATGTCACGTGGCCGACCTAGGTGCTGGGTTTGGAGCGTGACAGAGAAGTATCAGAGCCTAGGTATCAGGATCCTAGGATTTAATTTGAGGTGAGTGGACACAGGTAGACCTTTAGATTGAGTAAAGTTAATATGCGGCATATTTTTGACATATGTATAAATCAATTAAGACTAAAATAAGTTGGGAGATGCTAATAATAACCTATGTAGGTTGTTATAGCGCGAGAGACTGACCGTGGGCGTAATAGGAGGCCTATTCGATTTGTTGATGGCTCTAATGCTTGAGAGCCTTCTAGGTAGCAGGAAGATGCTCCATCCTCACCGGTCAGTGATACACATCCGCAAGAGTTTCCTAACGAGCCCATTGAAAACACTCCAGGGATGGAGACTTCGAGTGAACCTGAAATTTAACTCGGAGAACACATTATTGCATCCCAATTAATGCAAGTATTGGTCCAACAACAAGTTGCTGCGAGGGAAGATATGAGAAAAATATTGAAGACACAGTAGGGACAACAACAGCAGATCATGCAACAACTAACGTAAGAGTGACAGCCGCAGCAGCAACAAGGAGATATAAATTAATAGGAGCGTTAAATCAATTTGATAGACTTCAAGAAGTATGCACTACCAGCATTCACAAGAACCTCAAACCCCATGAAAGCTGAATATTGGTTGAAGGCAATAGAAAGTCTTCCAGGCCCTAAGATGTCCTGTTAAGGAGGTCAACTTTACCACTTTCATGTTACAAGGCGAGGCAGCCGATTGATGAAAATGAAGATCGAAAAGTTAAGACCAAATGACACACCCTTCACATGGGAAGAATTCAAAAGATCTTTTATGAGAGATATTTTTCTCAGAGTATCCGGCTTCAAAAGTTCCAAGAGTTCGATCGATTGGAATAGGACCACATGACGGATGCTTAATATGCGGCCAAATTTGAAGAACTATCTAGATATGCTCCAGCACTGATAGCTAAAGAGGGTGTACGGGCCAGAAAATTTGAAAATGGACTTAAGGATCAAATCCAGCAGTTGGTGACTGTGTTTGAGCTGCCACCTATAAGGAAGTTGTTAACAAATGTTTAATAATAAAGAAGGGGCTTGATGATGCTCAAACTACGAGAGAGAAAAGTTAGAAAAAAGAGGCCAATCGAATGAGTCTCCAAACCCAAATAGTGAAACTTTCAAGCCAAAGACTTCGAACCCAATCAGACTGCTAATGAAGGCAAAACACAATCCCAAGATACCATTCAATGTTACAGATGTGGAGGACCCCATCTTAGGCGAGATTGCACATGGCCTGGAGGAATGTGTTACAAATGTGGATGGGATGGCCATAAGACGATTGTTTTCACAATGGAAGAAAATCTCTGAAGCAACAGACACTTCAGTATTTCAGAATGTCCCACAAATCAAGCACCTCAAGACGGACGACAGCAAGATGGGGGATAACAAAAGTCTGGAATCCAAGGACAAGTCTACACACACGCAACAGGATGCCAATGCCTCTAACTCAATGGTGATAGATATTGAACCGACCCTTATCTTCCTTTTAGAGTACATGCCATGAGATGTTATGAGTTATATGCTTTCAATATAGACATATAGGTAAGGATGATAAATGTGTGGTATGAAATCATGTGACAGTTATGATTAAATATCATCCAATAATGTATATGTTCTGTTTGACCCTGGTGTACCCACTCCTTTATATCAGCCAGTTCTGTTAAGAGGAACAATGAGTTGACTTCTATACCCTTAGGAACCAATCTATGTGTGTCTATGCCAAGTGGAGATGTCATATTGGTTAACTCAGTTTGCAAAGATTGCATTTTGAGTATTGAGGATAGAGAGATAAAAGCAGACTTATGAGTCCTAGAGATGAAGGACTTTAATTTAATCCTGAGGATGGATCAGTTAGCAGCATATCATGCCATTATTGATTGTTTTGAAAAGATAGTAAGGTTCCAAATTTCGGGCCAATTGGAGTTTAGTTTGTGAGAGATAAATTTCCTTCCATCCAAAGTTAATCTCAGCTATTCATGCCAAGCAACTTCTTGGGAAGGGGCGTCAAGAATTTCTAGCCACTGTAATAGACATCCAGCATAAAGAGCTCGAGTTGGAGGATATTCCTATCATAAGGGATCTTTTGATGTTTTCCAGATGATCTACCAGGGCTACATCTTGATAGAGAGATTGAATTTTCTATCGAATTAACTCCTGGCACTGGTCCAATTTTCAAAGCACCATATCAAATGGCAACTTTTGAAGCATTGTATGGTAGGAAGTGTAGATCTCCTATTTATTAGGATGTAGGAGAGAGCTAGAGTTCTAAGTGGGTGACCATGTTTTCTAAGAATTTGTTCCACTAAAGATGTGATGAAATTTGGAGTTTGTGGCAAATTGAGTCCTAGATTTGTGGATCCTTTTGAGATTTTGAATAGAGTTGGAGAGATTGTATATTAGATAGCATTACCACCAACCTTGTCAGGTGTGCATGATGTATTTCATGTGTTGACGTTAAGAAAGTATGTTCAGAAGGATCTGACCTATGACGAGTATCCAATATAGATTGTTAATAGAAAGCATCAGATATTACAGCATCGAACCATACCTTATGTAAAGATACAATGTAGCAACCATAGTGAAAGAGAAGCTACATGAGAACTCGAAGTAGAAATGAAGGCTAAATATCTATAGCTCTTCAAAACTTCAGATATGTTAATTTCGAGGACGAAATTATTCTAAGAGGGGGGAGAATGTAATAATCCAGCCTATTGGGCTCTTGGACCCAGCCTAACCCAATTGAGCCCATTCCCGCCTAAAACACGTGTGTGGCACGTGGGAGGAGAGAAGGAAGAAGACTCCTAACCGAAGTCTTCATCCCTCCCGATTTCATCAAGATCGGGCAAAGGGAGTCCCAATTAGCTCAGAAAATCCATCTATAAAAAAGCCCCATCCCCTCCCTTGGATCTCCACCTTGGATAGTTTGAGGAGCTGTAAGAAATCGTTTGGGATCCTTAAGGTTTTTGTGGGTTGCCGCAGGGAAAGGTCGCCGAAACTCTTCTATAGCCATCGGAGCAAAGGTAAGCTCCTTTCCTTTCTCTAATTTGGTAGTTCCCTCGTCACCAGCATACGATTAAAGTCGGCAAGCCGCTGGTTTAGTCAAAACAGGGCAGCTCTTGTTTTCTTCTTGGTTTCGCCTATCAGCACCAGTAATAGCCACTGTTAGGGGCCGTCGTCAAGGCTGTGGCTTCGCCGCCATCAGGAACCACCGTGGGGGGCCGGCCTAGTCTTCCATGGCCAAGCGTGAGAGAGGAAGAATGGGGAGCAAAACCCCCGTGTTGAAGAGAAGAAGAGGAGAAGAGAAGGCTCTTCTCTCTCTTCTTTGGTTTATTTAATTAATAAATTTTTTATTAGTTAGTCAATTAATTAATTAAATAATTTTCCTCTTGGATGGGTTATGGAAATTCTGAAAGGGAAAAAATTATGAGACTGGAGTGTGGACCCTGGTGAACCCCAATAGAGGGTTCTAGGTATTTAATTAAATTTATTTGATTTATTTGTAAATATTAATTTGAATAATATAGGAGAGTAATCTATCGGATAGGAGAACATCGAGCAAGATCTTTAATACCAGATCATAACATAGTGAGTTCAGTTTGTCGCCAATTGAGGTAAGAATTCATGTACATGATCACCATTATATATATTTTTTATAATTAAATTGTATTGTTGAATTCATGTTGATGGATTTGTCATGTTCGAGACTTTTGTTTCTTGTATGATTTTTTTTAGCATGAGTACATTATATGATTGACCATATATATGTGTATAAGTGATTGATGATACGATTATATGGGTATGACATACTTCTTTTGGTCACACTGTAAATTGAACATTATTGATGAAGTCAACATGTAATAAGTGGATAGAAAAGATAAGGTTTGGACTAGCCTCGTTATGTGGAATAGTCAATCAGGAGATTATGCTTTGAACAGCCTCCATGGGCTTAGATGTGGAAATTTGATCCGAAAAGGATCATGAACATTTGATCCAAAAAGAGCATGAGAATTTGATCCGAGAAAGATCACAGAAATTCGATCCGATAAAGATCATCGCATGATCTTGGTTAGTCTAAAGCCAGAAAGTTAAAGGTTATCAAATTGGAATTGTGAAAAAGAGAAAACATATGTTAAGACTAGATGGACTTATGTTGAATAAAAGACCTTACCTGATGGCATGTGATGATCTATTGCTTGATTATATATTCGATGCATGTTTTTTTAGATATGTGTTATGAGTTTTCATAATTTCATCTTGATATGCTTATTGATATATTTTAATATCTCTATTATTTTGGTGTAGATGTACGATGATTTTTACTAAGTTAGAAAAGCTCATATCCTATGTTATTTTTTTAGAGACTCCGGAAGGTTAGTTCGGATGGGTTGGGCAAGAAGTCGAGTATCCGAACTCTTAGTACTTAGTTAAATTTTCTGATACCATTGGATATTTGAATATTTGTAATTGAATAAGTTGGCTATTTATTTTGATTGGTCAACTTAGTTGACATGATTGGTATTTATTTGATTATTTGAAAATATTTGAATTTATACTTATTTTAGGCCTTACATGATCTCTAAGGCATCGCTCTAGGATTCGTGCGGCCATATCACGTGGCCAACCTAGGTGCTGGGTTCGGGATGTGACACTAAATAGAAATACCTAGCATATGAGGATCTATAAAGCTAACACTATACACACATATATGTAAGAATTTATCAAGATATAATACTTGGACATCTTACTGATTCTAGCATTTCATTTCTACTAGAAGTAAACGAAACAAGAGGTACAATTCCTCATGCATTTATTTAGAAATCAACTTATTCATAATATATTAAGATGACCACAAATTTCTGATCATTTTTCTCACGCCTCTCCTATTCTCCTGTCAGTCTTTTGTGATATTCTAATACCTTATATGATCTCCTTTTCTGTTTCTGATCTTCATTAGCTATATGTGCAGAATGAGATATTCAAAAGCTTAGATAAACTTGCCCTTTTGCTCTGACTGAAGGGTTCTGCATGTTTTGGAAATTTTGTTAGCAACATAGACACAAAGAAGGGGTTTCAGATGTTTTTTTTTTCTTTCATTTTTCTTCTCCGAGGCCGGGGGGGGGGGGGTGGTGGAGGGCAAAAGGGTCTGCACATGTAGGCAATGTTGGTCTAAGTAGGATTTAGCACAAGTAGAAGAGCTGGAGAAGTTTTCTCATCAACATGGGTATACATTTGTAAGACATCCCATCTATCATCCTTTGAATCAACCCACAAGGTGAGCATCTAACCTTTGTGCATTTACATCATCTTAGATAGCTCAAGGTTCAAAACATCGAGTATCAAACTAGTAAAAACCAAGCATGAGTATGCAGGTGCCATATCGTGCATAGTATCAATGAAGGGTATTGATCACCTTAAAAGGACACAGCCTATGCACCCTAGCATGACCTATTTTGACCACCAATATCATTTCCCCTTTATGTTCTATTGTCTTGATTGTATGTTTTTTGCAAGAAATATGATAGAAACACTGACTTAAGTGCCTTAGTCATGGCTTTCAATGTGCGTTGAAGTTTATGTATTGCATGTTTGTCTCACTGGAATTAAGATGCATTTGAGACATGATTTTTGCTGGTATAGGTTTTTGGTTAACCCAAATCCCAAATTTACTTTATATTAGCAAATGTTGTTAAATGTTAAATCTACCAACAAGATAAAGCCCCCAAGAAATCAAAGGTGATTTACCAAGCTAGAACTAACATTCTAGCCATTGAGAATGCTTGAGTCCTACAGAAAATGGATTTTGAAAGCTCTAGTCTTATCCCTCAGCTCATTCACACCATCAAATGATGGAGAACAAACTAAAAAAAGAATAAATTATAAAATCATTCTGAGCAATACCAGGTACCAGGCGATACTGGTTGGTTCAGTTCAGTTTAGGGGTGATTTTGTCCCAATCTGCCCATATCAGGCTGATACAAGTGCTTCAGGTTGCTTCAGCTGATTCTAGGGTGTACCAACCCTCAGATGCTAGCTAAAGACTGGTATGACCGACATGTCAATCCTTAAGACAAACATGATTGAATTTTTTTCTCTCGCTGCATTTTCCTCTATCATGTACACCAAACTGCAAGCTTCACCCATAACTGTCTTCTGTTCTTTGTTTCCAGAGAAAAGTGGTTCCTTGACCCTTCAAAATTCCTAACAGAGTCTTCCCTTGAAATCTAAATATCTAGTAAATATAGGCTCCAGTAAAACCCACCTAAATTTGGATAGTATAGAGGGTTCAAGCTTATAATAATACCATTGACATCTCTTGCCCACAAACCACATTAACCTAGTCTATCCTCTCTAAGCTTCTCTCCATATCCTCCCTTTATGCAAACCTGTTTGTGAATGATAACCCACTTCTTATCCAAGGATGACGGAGAGGGGATTTTGGCATTGGAGGATAAGGGAAGACCTGATAATTTCTACGAGAAGAAAGATAATGCAAAAAGGGTTAATGAAGGAGAAGGAATAATGGAGACAAGAAGGACTTGGTGTTTATTTTGCAAAGAAGTGGCATCTCATATAGAGGTTTCAAAAATCTATTTTTGAAGCATCTCAAACAATGGACTAGAACAAATTCCTCAACTTCATCTCAGTTTCAGATATTATCTTTTAGAAAATAGCTTATCCTCATTGACAGAACTGTACTAAAGTGATTTCCAGGGATCTTCTAAGACTCGTACATCTATTCATGTCATCGGTCATGATTGTCTTTGAAAAACAAAATGAAAGATATGCAAGTTACATTGTTCAAAGTACACAGGATATGTTATATGAAGTAAAATATAACAAAACGTCAATAAAATACTAATTACTTCATCCATAAATCTTTGAATTTTAGAAATAATTCCATCTAATTTTCAGGAAATACTTGGATAGCCTCCCAAAAGTGGATTCCATATACCACTCATGAATTACCAAGGCCACTTAAAAGTCTTAAAATGTTTTTGAAGAATCTCCATGGATAATCCTTTCCTCTGAATATATCAATGAATCAAACTTTTGGTTAGAGTTTTAAATTGAAATTGACCTGATTGCAATGTCCAATAATCTAAACAACCTTAAACACTGATAGGAAACTATTATCAGCCACATGCAATACAATACAGCAGATAAAGAAACAAGCTGCAGCTAATGCTTTGAATGGTGTAGGACAGAGGAAAACAAAAAGCTACACTTCTATAATTCACAAAAGCAAGAGGTAAGAACATTTGACATGTACATCAGTCTGTGATACTTGCAGTCACATACAGAGCATCACAAGCAAATAAGAACAACATCAATTATTAGAGAAAAACATACCAGGTAGGCTCCTCAATTCAATTTGGATACCTAATAATCTTCTGCAAGACGACGGTCCTTGCCTTCCCTATATCTCTGCTGCACCGGTCTGCTTGCTGACGCAAATCCTCGATGCTCTTCGTAAACACCTCCAGCTTCTCCTTGATCTCCTGAATTCCAAACTTAACTGCCTCCTCATCCCTGAGGGCGAAGTCAGCATTATCCAGCAGCATATTAATCTGAGCCTCCAAGCAATCGACGAGCACACGGATGCTATCCAAGTCCTTTATAACAATGTAGGTGCCCACCTGCATGGAGCTCAGAATCTCCTTTTGCCCTTTCACTGCCTGCTGGTAGCCCTTGAACAATGAGTCGATCCATTTTCCCATCGACCCCACAGGAATGGAGGCTGCAGCAGCCAAAGCTGCAGCAACATGTGGTGCAGCCACTACAGCGGTCACCACCGAGCAAATAATAAGGGTGGCGAAGGCGGCCATGAAAATTATACTCGAGACCTTCCTCCATGCCTTGATTGATTTCAGCTTCTTGTCGAGCTTGTTCTTCCGCTGCTTTATCTTCTCGAGCATCGACAGCTGCTGCCTAGAGACCGACTGAAACACCTGGAAGAATTCCTCTGTAAAAGGATCGCCGGCAGCCTTGAAGTGCCTCAATTCCTCTATAGTCCTTAAATACTTCTTCTTGCAGTCTTCTTCCACCACCTCCTCCTCCTCTTCCTCGAAGCGCTGGAGGGCAACATGGATGATCAATTGGCTGTCCCGAGCCTTATTGAGGCACCTCTCGAGGGCGGTGCAGAAGTCTAGGGTCTGGAGGCTGTTCTCAAAGTACTCCTCGACGAGCTTGAAAAGCTCGGGGTTCTTCCAGATGTCCTCCTTGCCCTCGAGGATGACCTTGACCACCTCTTCGTTCATCTCGAGGAGGCACCCGGTGACCGCCCTGAGGGAGTCGAAGGAGAGGGAGCGGACCTCCACGCCGTGGGCGAGGGCGGAGATGACGTGGCTGGTGCGCTGCTGGAGAGTCGAGTCGAAGGACCGGAGCTCCGGATCCAGGCTGCATGCCGTCTCGTAGGAGCTCAGCTCGGCCAAGTACTCCATGCCGTTGTGGCCGCCGCCGGTGGCGCCGCCGCCGGTGGAGGCGCTGGGGGCGCCGCCACCATCGACGTTGAGGACTGGCGGCGTTCCAGTGCTGAGCTGACCGCCCATATCGGCCGAGATCTAAGATTTCTATCCAACCCAAAAATCCAACCTTCAGTCGATAGAGAGATAAAGGAGAGATTTTATCTATCGAAATGCTTCAATTCAACGTAAAGTTGGAAACTTTAGACAGAAGAAAGACGAATCTGAGTGGAAAAATTCTCTTTTATGGGATTAAGCAGGAAAGGTCGAAACTTTCGAGTGATAATTAAGAAGGAGAAGAGGGAGAAGAGGCCATTGTGGGAGATGGGAGGTGTTGGAAGGGAGGAGAGAGGAGGAAAAGGGTTTAAAGGAAGGAGATGGAAAGCGGGAAGAAGGGACGAAGAGGAAGAGTGTGGATTTGGAGATGACTTGTACGCATGAGAAATGAGGAGAGGAGCGATGTGGTCGGCAATGGAGATCACAAGAAGCGACTTAATCTCTCTCTCTCTCTCCCCCTCTCTGCTTGCAGTTGCAAGCGGGAAGCAAACCAAGGAGAGGTTGGCGCGAGGAAGAGTGTGGGGAAGAAAGCAATTAAGGAAGACTTGAAGGAGAAAAGAGGTGGAGAGGTTGGGGGCAGTGGAAGGAAGTTTCCCAGGTGCGACCACAAAGCCAATGTTTTCGCGTCTAGAATGTCCGAATCGACCTTAATCCCATTTATGGGTTTTGTCCTTTCCACATCTGGTGTTGACGTTGTCGTGCTTTAAGTCTCGGCCCTCCTTTTGGTTCTATAAAATTATAATTTGATTGCTGGGCTTTAATTAAGTCTTTGAGAAGGTGAGCATGACAATGATATCATTGCCGGATTTACTTGACTAGTTGATCTAACCATTTTCATTCTACTATTTGATTCAATTTTCACTCTGATTTATATCAAGAAAATACTTTTTGGCTTGCAGGTTGTCTATTTTATTATCATAATTTTATTATCAATTTCCTATTCTGTTGTTTTGCTTGTCAATTTTTTTCATTATCTGGACTACAAATGAATAAAAGGAGGCACGCTAAGGAGCCCGGAATTCTGGCAATTAAATTATGTTTCAGGACAGCTTTGATAATTCAATTAAGAGTTGGTGTCTACGAAATGAAAATAATTAAAATAATATATCTATATCAAGTAGAGCTTGTTGATTTCGAAAAAAAAAAAGAGAAATAAATTATAAAAATATTTTCTCAATTTTAATTTAATTTAATTTATATTTTTATATTTTAAAATATCAAATCGATCTTCCTACTTGACAAATCATTTCAATAGGATCCCAATATTCACTTGGGTGCTGATAGCATTAACTTGTTGTTATAGACGATGAAAATGCCCCTCCTTCATTTGAAATGGGTTTAGATTGTAATCCTCCCAATTTCGAGAGTTGAATCTTTCACCTCCCTTCTATTTTCTTTTTCCAATAAATTTTTGATGACCACCACCATTCCATCCTTCGCTCAGATCCGACAGCCCTTCCTTTGCCATATACGATGGTGGTAGGTATCTAAAAAAGCCAATTACTCTCTATCATGGTAGTGAAGGAGCTTCTCCTTTTCTTTATCCGATAATATCTTTTTTCTCAAAATTTTTTCTTATAAAATCATGATTTAGTGAATATTATATGTTGTGGTGTCTCTTTATTGGCCGACTTAAATTAAGGCATTATAACCATAGATTTAGAGATGGAATTTAGGTTTTCTTTGTACAATGTGTTTTACGATATTTTCCTTTCACAATAATGTAATGCCATTGAGTTTTGGATATGACATTATATTTCCATGTAATGTTCATTGATATGTGTTCTATACTGATCTCTCTTATCTATGATCTTTATTTGAATTATTTCACGGCCCATTGATAAGAGATTATGGTCCCTCTGTGTATTTGTGCTCGTATTTGTATTGTGCATGTACATAAAAATTATTTTTAGACTGATACGGTCCCTTATAAGTGTTTTTTAATATGTGACTCTTTGTTGTGATCCATATAGACTTATGTTGTGTCTTTTTCAAAGCAAAAATGAAAATATTAAAAAGTATCAAAACATGTTTTATTTTAATTGTTTAAGCATGGATTGATGTTCCTGACTTTTTAAAATGTACAATACATGGTGAAAGTAGTTTTTTATCCATTTTTTGGACTAATGTTTCAATATTTTTTGGACTGATGTTTCACTTCCTTAAACACTGCTCTTTGATTTGTTGTTTAAGTTTGTTAACATTCAAAATATTAAAATTCTATTTGGACTAATATTTTAGTTTGTTAAGCACTATGTTTTCAATGCACAATGACTTTATTTCAGTTTTTTCATTGAAAGTTCAATTTATTTGGAACTAATATGTACCTATACAATGAACATATTACAATTCCAATAAGCATATATATTGACAAATGCCCAAATAGTTTCTCATTACATAATCATTAGAGATTATAAGTTAATCTCGAAATATCTCTAAAAACAAAACATCCACTTTTGAAACAAATTTCAAACATTCAACCTAGCATACTCAGTACATTTAAAACTCATACTTGATTATATATAAAGCTATAATAATCCAGCATAGCATATAGATAACAACCCATTTGGTCTTTTTTTGGTAGCTTAAAATTTAGGCCTCAAGCTTCCTGTTTTGTTACAATAGCCAATTAAAAAAATTCTTGTCTTTTGCATTTGAAGGCAGATCATGCTAATGAAACTAATCACAACCCTCATTTGTCTAAAAAATAATCTGAGGTTAGAGATTAAAGCTAAAAATCAGATAATAAATCAAAAATGAGAAAAACAATAATATCCCTTATACATCCTACATCCAAAGAAATATTGATCAAGATTTTCAATGGTCCATGAGGTTCTCAAAGATGATTTGATTCCACAATGACAAAAATTGATAAACTAGGAGGATAAGTAACCAGAAGAATTTGATTGGAAAGCCTCTATAATCCCCTTCTTCCTCTAGAACCCTCCATTTTCTATACACTTGATTTAGGATTTCTTCTTCCCCTCCCCGCTTGATTTAAATTTCTTTTTCTCTTCGTTTGATTTAGGATAATCAGTATCCATAACCTTGGGTCACATGATGTCTCACATATTTTGAATTTTTTGACGCGATAACTAACACCCCACTGGTAAATGATATTAACAATATTTTATCGTTTCATAAAATATGGTATAATGTCAAAATTACGTGACACCATTTCATTAACAGAGATAGACGGTAGAACTATATTAGAACAGTTTGTTAAATAAAATGGTTAGTTGGACACTTTTTAAAATATTTTGAGTGTAAATACAATCAACCTAAAGTCAAGAGGATGTTCCTCTAACTTACTTTAGAAGAGAGAGAGAGAGAGAGAGAGATGTATAAGATACCTATAAATGAATCACATGTAGAGTTGGTAAAATAAAGTACAAAAAAAACAATAATTTCAAGTTCAATGGAGCACTACCGAGCATCATTAGCCAATATGTCGAAGGAATGGCGCAGCAACCATGTCATTTAATTGCATTATTATAAGTAATCTTGATGCTTCTGTGACTATATGGCCCACTAACATGAAATTCATCATAAGGTTAGCTTTTTCTTCGCTTTTTAATTTTATGGCCTAAGAGAGGAAGGGGATGATTAGAGTATGATAAAATATCATTGAGTCACACACATTGGTCAATCATGAGTAAAGCATTGGTGCTCTGTCTCATTAGAAATTGTTAGCTATTGGTTGATGCCCTACAGGTCAACATGTCCAAGTGACTTGGTCAAGCTTTCAAATTGTTTTCAGAAAGAACTTGTTGATGGGTGACAGTTGATTGCCTGCATTTAAATGGTTAATGCTGAAAGCCTTGAGAGTATTGCTTTTAATTATGTTTTAATAATTGGCTAACCATGTGAAACTCTTTGAATGATGAGAACCGTCCGTTAGTATTAAAACAAAGAGCTATTATGAAAAGCAACACCATCTGTGCACGTCTATGCTTAAGAAAAGATGAGACAGATGGGCAAATACATAATAAGTAAAATGGTTGGCAAGGTTGTGTTTGCATCAAAATTTATGTTTCTTCCATCATCTCATTTAGTAATGACACTAGGTATTCATTTAAGCATATTTCTTATTTTCAAGGGATATTCAATAATTAAAAAGAAATGATATTTGTCAATGAGGAAGGGAAAAAAAGACTAAAAGAAACAATGATTTTTTCAACCATCTTTCTTTATGAATATTTACCATCATTAGAATAAGTGTCTACTGAAATTTATTATAAAATGATCGAGTTCCAAGCATTTCCAAAATCCCATGACTTTCTTGATTTTGAGAATTTATATGCTCCACGATCGCATATTTACAAAATCATCATTATCATTAAAAAATATTTTTGAAAAAATACTATCAATTCACATCCTGCGTGAAGTTCCAAAATTTATCTTTTCCATGAATTTTTACTTCATATAAAATATAGGAAACGTCTTGAGATTTTTTTTCATTCTCTCTCTTCTTAAAACCCCAACTAAATAAAAGGCTTCCTCTCTACTTTCTAAGAATTACCTCTTTCTTCCTCCACTTCTCATGAACGAAATGAATCCTATAGTTTTCTTGCTCCAGTAACGGGCTCCCTTGAGTGCAATTAACCACCAGATTAAGCTAATATTGGTTGGTTTATACTTGCTAATAAATACGATGCTCTTGATACCGTGCATTTCAAGTTGTTCCTGATACAGGTCTTGCTCGTGCATCTATCAAAAGGAATTTCTATGAGGATTACCAAAAAGTTTTCCTTTACAGCTAGCACCACCTTCTGGGAGAAGCAAGTGCCTCTAGAAACCGGTTTCCATTGCTAGTAGACATATATATCTGGAAATTTGATCCCATAGAGGCTGACTCCTTTGGGGTGATCCCTTGGCCCCATATGGGACCTAGATTTACCTGACTATCCTCAACCCCAGATTTGTTTATAATTTAGATGACCATCTACTTTGAAACATAGAAGTAACCTCATGGAAGATGGCTTGAAGACCTGGCTGCAAGCAGAATAAATTTTGGTGCCAACTTCTTGCTATATCTGATTGATACAACTACTAGTAGGATAACATGGATGAGTTCGGATAATGTAAATTAATGCTTGGAATAAATATTTTATTCCATGTAGTCATTGCTCTATGGTCATGCAATGTTGCAGATTCATAATACCAAAATAGCCTTTCTACACATGGTAGTAAGATTGTGTATATTTGAACTTTCCCAGAACCTACAGCGACGAGAGCTTCGTATATTGGATCGCTGTGTTTTTCAATTATTACCGAACATATAATAATATCTTTTTGGATGAAAAAGCGCATTATTTTTCACAATTTAATTACTTTTTGCTGATAAATGGCTATTTTAGTCTTTTTGCTCATCAAATGGGGATAAGATAAGGGGATAGATCAAATTCCCCAGACAATTTACCAAGAATAACATCTCCTTGTTACAGTTTGATTGGTTTTGCGTCTGTAGATAAGACAAGATGACTGGTTTATCACAGCCCTTATCAACAAATTAAATTGAGCCATTGAACTTGACTAAGAAGATTCTTACATCTAATACCTTGTGCTAATTTATTTTCTTTTGTAGATAATTACCTTGTATTTCAATTAGTTATGTATGTAGAAGGACTTACTTGCTAGTCGAATGTATTTTTCTAAGGTTAGGTATAAATTTGATTTGAATGATTTTATCTAAGAGGAATAAGTAAATAAAAAAGTAGTGTTAGCTATTTTGAGATTTTGCCTTTATTATTTATTTAATCTAGCTTCCTGTTTTGATATGAAAAGGGCTGCATTTTGAAATAAAACAAGGTAAATATGTTTTATTCAGATTTATTTCATGTTATTACCAACCAACAAGGTATGAAACATTAAAGCACTTCATTCACTTCCACTACTCAATTTGGAATTTGCAAATTATTAATTGCTTCTAAATGCCCTATCATTATATAATCACAACATTCACATTAAAGTTGCAATATTTGATCAACCTCAAAATTTCATATCTATTCAAAATCATATACCAAGCCTTCAACGGCCTCTTCATTAATTTGACAACTTAATAATTTCCTACAAGTATTTTCACTAGCATGCTGCACAAAAATGATACTTCATAGTAAAATATTAGCATGACCAATCATTAAAGACCATATATAGACCCTATATAACTTTGGACCTCTATTGCAATACCTTTCTGCAGTCCTTTAAATTAGCATTATGAGGTTCAAGAATACTAAATTCTATGGTCTCGCTTATGATCTTAAGGCTCGCAATGATCTTGCCCAGGATTTGCTAGCGCATGATGGTGATACAAATAAAGAATATATCACCTAAGGATTTTAAGCTATAATTTCACCAAATGCTTGATTCATGTTCTAGTGAACATTAGTTACATTCTTTGGAGTGCTAATTTTTTCGTGGTATGTTAAATTCTTGACTATAGCTTATTTTTCAAGTTACCCAATTTGATTTTGTATGTATATTTCTTTAAAACTAGGCTTCATTAAACTATTGGCATATGTAAGTGTCTACATCACAACAGTCCAAGGATTGGATATTGCTACATTCTTATTCATTTCCATATTTTTTAGTGAATATAAATATAGATCTAGATAATAAATGGTTAATACAGTTAGTAACTATATTTTTTCTAAATTGATACAGACACAAATAGAATATTAAACATATCCATGTTTGATTTAAAAGGATACATATATAAGTCGGATATTAGTTATATCCATTTTTCTCTATCCAAATATAGATATAAATTGGACATTATCCAGCTATAAATCAAATTTTGAGTAGAATTCAATAATGAAATTAATATAAATAACATAATCATAAAAGATTGAAATAAAATCCATTATCAAGGTTGCATATGTTGCATAATTATTAGGTAATGACCTAAGATGTAATTATTAAACCTACATAGCAACCAATTAATTGGCTAAGAATCTCGATTTATAAAAAATATTATAAATTATTTAATAAAACATATAATATAAAAATAAAAATTATATTAAATATTATTATTACTCCTTAATTGCAGCATAAATAAAAAGAATTATGAATTATCTACATTTAGGAAACTTGCAAGAAAAAATTATATACAAAGTATATAATATTTTAAAATATTTTAATCAAAAAGGCTTTGAAAGCACCATAAGAATATAATAATTATTATTTTATTTATTATTAAAATGATCAAATTTTTATGAAAAATTGAAATATTAATATATAAATTTATAATATATTTGAAATAAGAATATTTTATAACATAAATAAGCTTTGAATAAGTATAATAAACTCTGATTGTATAACAATGTAAAATGTTGTCATAATGGTTGGTTAATATCTGACCTATTTTCTTTGATTCCTTCATATTCTTTATTGGATATTGGATTTGGATTTTAAATAAGAAAAAAAATCCAGGTCCATATCTGGATGATCGAACAATATCTGATTCATTTTTAGCCTAACTCCATTGAAGACCTGCTTCGATTCATTCTATATTCTTTTATCATATACCCGATCCGGATTTGGATTCAAATTTGAAAAAAAATTCAAAATCAAGATTTATATCCAGATGATAAAATATTATCTGATCCTTCTTTTTTTCAATTCCTTTTATATTGTTTATTGAATATTGGACCTGGATTTGGATTTCGAATATGCAAAAAATTTAAAATCAAAATCCATATAATTTAGATGATTAAATAATATCCGGCCCATTTTCATCATGGACCCAAAACTTAAAGAGGATTATGTTTGAATTTTCTTCTAGACCCTGACAATTGATTAATCACATCTAGTGTTGTTCCAAATACTATAGAATTATAAAATCCGCAGATGTATTGGTTGAGTATCTGTCTGGTGGTATTAGATCTAGGTTTGGGCATCCAACGTGTCCACATGTGAAAAGCTAGAGAGAATGAAACAAAAATGATAACAAAAGATGGTTGGTGGTGAAATGATGAGATGCTGAAGGAAATAGACTATTGCAAAAAAAAAATTAATTAATAATTTATTAAAAATAAATATGCATTGTACTCTACAATTTATATTACATAATTATCAATTTAAGTTACTCTTAGTGGAGTTTATTTTTACTAGATCATACCTAATCCAGATTCATTTTGGATTAGACCCATACTCTCCTTGTTGTTGCTTAGCTCTGGTATCGCCGCATTGGGAGATCGGCCAGATATCATAGTAGATAGAGGCCGCCCTTCGTAGTGGTCAGATCTATAAGAAAAGTTCGCTAGTCAGAGCGTGTTCGACAGGAGACCATCCAATGCCTAAGTCAGCCAAAGTCTGAGGAATAGATGAAGGGAAGAAGAGAAGAGAAAGAGTGGGAGGAGAGCTCTGGGTCCTCTATTAAACTTGCCTCTTTTGACTTTATCTGAGGATCCTCTTTTTTATCTTTTTATATAGAGATAGAGTCGTAGGATGTTGCGTTGGGGTCTCGTAGGCTATTAGGGGTCTAGCTAGGCCATGATCTGATTGGCCGTTGGAGGCTGCCCTAGTCTACAGCATCACGATCTGACAGGTTATTATGTCGCCCACTATCCTATACTTAGGGTTGTTAGTCATGGGCTCTGATGGCCAGTCGCGCCTGCAGGCCGGTTTGGTTAGTCATGGGTATCAGTTATAGGCCACGTTCCCATCTGAAAAGTTGACGGAGTGTCCCAAGAATCATGCATATGGTCGAGTGGATTGGTGACCTAAGGTCGAGGCGAGGTTGAGACCTCACCTTGGATGTATCAGCATCTGCACAACACCTAAGGCATCACCCTATATTATCGATTGGCTCTCGACCTCGAGTCAGCAATAGACCAAGATGGGGGGTCAGGGGTTGGCTGACCCACAATGCTCTCTGGCTCTAGGTGCCTAGGCACTCTCTTGATATCCTGGCATGGTCTTGCCTAGCTGGGACATTGGTGGGCAACCAACCATGACCCGAAGAAAGGAGGTGGAGTTTGATAATCGAGCAGCCCCTGTAATAGTTGCCCCCCACTCTTGAGCTGGGAGAGGCTTCCCTGCTTTGGGTGAAGGGAGTAGCCAGCCATTGATGTCGATCTGATATTTTTTCTTGGAACATTCATGATGGATGAAGTCTTGAGAGTACTCCCATGCTGATTTGTCATATATCGAGCGCAGATTGGTCTCATACTGCGTCTCACTGACCGTTGAAGGTGATTCACTTCGCAAATCATATGGTGAAGGATCATCAGTTTGAGAGCCTCAAGATACGTGGCTTTTAATGCTGACATTTTTCAGAAATGATGTTTTGTTGGAGGGGACAATTGGGGCTCTATTTCTGGGGAGGTGTGGTCTCCAAAGCCTCTCAAGTGGTGATGCTTATTGTATAATCAGGGAGGTGATGGGATGCGCTCAGGTCCACCTCTCCTATAAATAGGGGTTCCATCACTTGAAGCTGGTTTATCTTTTCAACGAGCATCCGATTGAAGTTTTCATCTCTATTTCTTCCTCCATTGTCAGAGTTTTTCTAATCTTGCAAAAGAGGATTTTCTCTGAGTGGTGAAAATCTTATCTCCTTCTATTTAAGTTGAATTGCTATTATGTAGTTGGTATTTCATTGAATAACCCTCGTAGGTGCCAGGACTTGCAGCTGAATGGATATTGGAGCTAACTCATAAAGAAGCTACGTATCGAGGTTGGGCTTGTCGACCTTTTGAGGTCAGGTCTTAGCTGATGCTGTGGCATCATTCATCTATCACCCAGATAGTGAGGTCGGATGTCAACCATCTACTGTCAGATATTATGGTCGAGTATCAACCGACCACGATTATCATTGTTGTGGTCGGGTATCAACCAACCAGGATTGTCATCATTGTGATCGGGTGTTAGCCAACCATGATTGTCATCGTTGTGGTTGGGTATCAGCCAACTATGATTTGTTTGGTTCTCCGTTGAACACTTTTGAATGGCTTATTGGTCCACATGATTATCGTAGATAGGCTTTTGTGCAACTACTTCATGAAAAGCTACATGCAAATAAAACACTTTATTATAATATAATCATTAAGGATAAAATTTATTGATAGTACATCCGAAAGGTTTTCTGCATTCCATGTGTGGGGTATTTGGGAGCTGTCATGGTTCTCAAGATTATATGCTCTTGGTTTGAGCATTTTTTTGATCTGATAAGAGCCTTCCCAATTCTGAGATAATTTCTCCTGTTCAGTCGGCTTGGAGACCTCAGCTTATCTTAGGACGAGATCTCCTTATCGAAAAGTCTTGGACTTGACTTGAGTATTGTAATAATGAGCCACTCGTTATTGGCATGCTGTCATTTTTAACCAACCCATTCTTGAGTCTCATCAATTAAATCAAGATCGGCATGTCGTTGATCTGAGTTGCTATGCTCATCGTAGCACTCCACTTTTACAAATGAAAGATTGATCTCCACGAAAATCATTACTTCAGTTCCGAATGCTAAGTTGAATGGGGTCTCCCTAGTTGGGATCTAGGGTATAGTCTGGTAGGCCCACAGAACACTGGATAATTCTTTCACCCAAAATCTTTTGGCTTGGCTTAACCTCATCTTTAGACCTTACAGGATGGTCCTATTCGTCACCTCAACTTTTTCTTGTTTGATTATGCATGCACCACTGAAGTTAGTCTGTGCTTGACGTGGAGCTCTTCACAGAATTTTTTGAATTTTGGATTGTCGAATTGACACCCATTAGTCGTAACAATCACTCATGATAGATCGAATCAGCAAATGATTGATTTTCATAAGAAGTATCTGATCTTGTTCTTGGTGATTTGAGCCAGTGGCTCTACCTCCATCCATTTGGTAAAGCCGTCGATTGCCATGATGAGGAATTTCTACTGACCAATTGCCTGTGAAAAGGAACCAAGGATATCCACTCCCTATTGGGTAAAAGACTAGGACATTGTAATCGGAGTCAGCTGGCTTATAGGTAGCCTCTAGATATGGCATATCTTTGGCATTAATCGCACTTCTAGATCAGATCGATTGCGTCTTATTGTATTGTAGACCAATAGTATCCTTGTTGGAGAACTTTGTAGACCAGCAATTTACCCTCCAAGTGATTTTCACAGATGCCTTCGTGCACCTCTTGGAGGGCATAGTCGGCATCGAAGGGGCGAAGATATTTGAGCAGGGGTAAGGAGAATGATTTATGATATAATTTTTCTTCCAAAAGTATGTATTGAGATGCTGTGCATCTCAACCATCACACTTTTAAGGGATCACTGGGAAGAACTTCATCCACCAAGCAGTCGATGATGGGGTCTATCTAGCTTAGCTGTTGTTCCACAGGTAGGGCCTCCTCTGTATTGTCGATGCTCGATTTCTTAAGGTGTTCTATGTATGCCTTTTCGAACCCGTCATATCCCGAGGTGGTGAGGTGAGATAAGATGTCTGTCCAAGCATTCTCCACCCTTTGAATATGAGCAATCTCAAAGTAGTTGAAATATGATTGCAAGGTTTGTAGTTTTTGGAGAAATCTTGCCATAGTAGGGTCTCAGGCCGCATACTCACCCTGAACTTGCCCAGCCACTAGCTGTGAGTCAGTAAGGGCTTTCAACCTCTTCACCTTGAGTTTTCAGGTGATCTTTAGTAGGGCTTCATGTTCGGCCTGATTATTGGAGGCATCGAAGGTGAATCGAAGGGTAGACTCCACCACTCTTTTCAAATTGGTCGAGATGAGCTCGGCTCTGCTCCCTTGGGAGTTCGAGGTGTCATTGATGTGTAGGATCCAGATGGGCTCGAGGATTTACTCTTCAGCTCCATCCATAGTCACTTTGTCCTTGAAGATAGTGCACTTGATCATAAAGTTGGCTAGAATCTGAGCTTTCATCGAGGGTCGAGGGTGATAAGAGATGTCGAACTCACTAAGCTTAACTGCCCACTTCGCCATCCTCTCTAAGATGTTGGGTCGCTATAACAAGGCTCTCAAAGGCTGATCAGTCAAAACCACAATCAAGTATGCTTGGAAATAAGGCCTCAGTTACTGCATCGAGTTGACAAGTGTATAGACTATCTTCTCCACCCAGGAGTATCTTGTCTCGACATCATGTAGAACTTGACTCACATAGTAGATCGGGTTTTGCATTCCCTTCTTATCTTCTCAAACTAAGACCAAACTGATGGTCTCTCCCAAGGCCACGAGGTATATGTATAGGGTCTCTCTCTTATGGGGCTCCATCAATAATGGAGGTGTACCTAGATACCTTTTCAGCTCTTCGAAGGATTCTTGGTGCCCATCTAACCAGATGAAATCTTTCATCCATTGAAGGATTTTAAAGAAGAGGGGATATTTCTCCTCCAATTTCAAGATAAACCAGCTGAGAGCCCCCATGTGTCCAGTCAGATGCTGAACCTCCTTCCTTGAAGTTGGGTGCTTCATGTCGAGGATCGCTCATATCTTCTCTGAATTAGCCTCAATTCCTCATCTTATGATCATAAAGTTGAGGAATTTTTTCGAGGTGATGCTGAAGGTGCACTTACTCGGGTTTAGCTTCATCTGATGCCGTCTCAATATGGTGAAAGTCTCTTCTAAGTCACTTATGTGTCGATCATCCTTGATGCTTTTTACCAACATATCATCAACATAGACTTTCATATTCTGACCGATTTGATTATTGAAAATCTTATTGATGAGCCACTGATAAGTAGCTCCATTATTTTTTATCTCAAACAACATGATCTTGTAGCGGTATTGGCCTTTCTCGATCATAAGATCATCTTTTTCTCATCCTCGGATGACATCTGAATCTAGTTACATTTGAAAAAGGCATGCATAAAACTTAACAATTTGTGCTCTGATGTCATATCTACTAGTTGGTTGATTTGGGGCCAGAAAAATTATCCTTCAGACAAGCCTTATACAATTCGGTGAAGTCGATGCAAATCTTCTACTTTCCATTGACTTTCTTGATCATGACGATATTGGCCAACCACTCTGGGTAATGCACTTTTTGGATGAAGCTGATAGCTAGTAGCTTATTGACTTCTTTGCCAATGGCCAGTTGTCTTTCTGAGGCAAAGCTTCTCTTTTTTTGCCAAACAGGTTTGTGCACTGGATCGATGTTTAACTTATGCACAATTACTTCAGAGAGATTCCTGGCATGTTCGAGATCGATCAGGCAAAGATATTTGCATTCTTGTATAGAAAGCTTAGGAGTTGATCATGAAACTCGACTGTCAGCAACGATCCAAGCTGAATAGTCTTCATGGGTCCTCTTCCCAAAGTGGGCTGAGATTAGTTGTTCGATGGGCTTGCCTTGGTCTTCTAGGTCTCAGGGGTCCAGTCCCTCAATTGGTAAAGTTTCTTATCGCTTATTCCCTTAATCATCATCATGAAATATTATCGAGTGAGTTGTCGGTCTCCTCACATCTTGTCCACCTTGTTATTCATCGAGAAGTAGACGAGTAGGTGGCAAGTTGATACTATCACTTGGAGGGCATTCAACCTAGGTCGGCCTAAGATCACTTTGTAGGTTGAAGGTATATGGGCGATAAAGAAATCAGCTGCATGATGGCTTGTCGAGGTTTCGTTCCCTGATGACCAATAGAACTATCTCTCTCTCTGCCTTCATCCAGTTGCCGGAAAACTCGATAAAGGGTGTTCACCTCTTTATCGATCCACAGATAGGTTCATTCGAGAGAATATATCGTAGAATAAGACATCAGCAAAACTTTTATTATTGACTAGGATCCTTTTTACATCATGATTTGCTATTGTCATTGAAACGATAATAGCATCATTATGGAAAGTTTGTATTCCCCACACATCATCATCAAAAAAAAAATATTATCACCCCATTGCTTCTTGGAGGTGGGCTCCAGGTTCCTCAGCTCCCCTAGGTCTGCAGCCCCCTGCGATCATGTGAATTACGCCAGTTGTTGTTGGTTGCTTGTCCTTTCGTCGGCCAGGGGTCGAGTTGGCTGGTCCATCGCTATGTGGGCCTCACGGTGATGGATGAAGTTCTTGAGATAGCCACGCCTTATCAGGGCTTCTATCTTGTTCTTTAACTGAATGCAGTCTTTCATGTCATGGCCATGATCTCGGTGGAACTGACAGTATTTCTTATAGTCACATGCAATGGGAGGGGCCTTCATTGGCCAAGGCCGCTAGAGGTACTTTTGCCCCTCAATCTTCATAAGAATATGCACACAGGGGGCCAAAAGAGGGGTGTGGCTGTCGAACTTGTCGATTTTATAGGCTGGACTCTTTGGCCTAGGACTCAGTCACCACCAGGGAGCTTTCCTCCCGACACAGGTTTTCTTTGGCTCCTCTCGAGCTTACTTCCATCTCGAAGACCTTCTTCTCTCAGCCTCTCATTTACCCAAGCGTATTTCAGTGCTTGGGCAAGGAGCTCGGTATAGGTCCTTGAAACTTGTCTAGAAAAAGGTCAGCCTAGACCTTCGCTGGCCTCGCTTCATGGCTAACATGGCCACTGCTTCATTTAGGTTGTGAATCTCTAAGGTGGTTGCATTGTAGCACACCATGTCGTCCTTTAGGGACTCTCCTTCCCGCTGTTAGATTGAGAAGAGGCTATTGGAGTTTTGTGGCTACCTTCTATTGCTGCTAAAGTGTACCACGAACTGGCTTGTCTAACTATTCAAAGAACAGATCATATCTGAGGGTAGACTTGAGTACCAAACCTGAGTGGACTTCTTGAGAGTTGTCAAAAAGTAAGACAAAGAGGGCATCCATTGTCCCCTGAATCATTATGAGAGCTTTGTAGCTCTCGAGGTGATCAAGTGGGTCAAAAGAGTCGTTGAAGGGCTCCAACTATGGCATCTTGAACCGAGGGAGGATCGATTATTCTATGATTCTCTTGGAGAAAGAACGATGGGTGTTGAACTCGAGGCCATTCATCCGACCTCTATGGCCCTCCTGTGGCTTCGTGAGTTGCTAATCGAGCTCTTGGAGCTTTTGATCATAGTCATTGTGTTGTCATGAGTATGTTGGAGTTGAGTCTTTTCGGATGATTTGGACAGGAACCGGTAGCACTTCTCCCACTTTGAACTTTGGTGCTATGGAGAAGCTCACCAAATTGGAAGGTCGAGAAGATGGGACTATCCAGCAAGTTGAGATCATTAGTTGTGGTGGGATAGAGTAATGGAAAGACCTTGCTCCTCAGACCGTGGTTGCAGGTTCTCCACCTGCTGGAGGCCTTGGATGGCGGTTGACAAGATTTGAACTTGCCACAGTAGCGTGGTGAACTACTGCTCATCCGCCACCATGATCGGATGGGAAGATGTAGGCTCGAGCTACTGGGTAGATCATTCCTCTTGTCATGAGGAACGCTGACCAGAGTTGGCCGAAGTATTCCATGCTCTTGTTCTCACCATTTCCTCCCTTAAAGTCGATGATTGGACCTCCTCATCTGGCATACCAATCTATTGCCACTCGGCTCTAGTAGTACTGCATCGAAAGATTGGCCAGACATCTCGATGGGTGGAGGCCGCCCTCCACGATGGTCGGACCTATAAGAAAAGCCTACTCGTCAGAGCATGTCTAGAGGATCCGCTCGTCGGAGCATATCCAATGGGGGATGCTCTGATGTCTAAGTCAGTCAGAGTTTAAGGAATAGATGAAGATAAGAAGAGATGAGAAGGAGTGGGAGGAGAGCTCTGGATCCTCTGTTGGACTTATCCCTCTTGATCTTATCTGAGGGTTTCCTTTTTACCTCTTCATATAGAGATAGAGCCATAGGCTGCTGCATGGGAGTTACGTAAGCCACCAAAGACATGTTAGGCCACGATCTAACTGGCCGTTGGAGGCCGCCCGAGCTTGCTGTGCCATGATCTGGTAAATTATTATATGACCCACTACCCTATGCTCAGGATTGTTGTTGTGGCCTCTAGTAGCCAGCATACTCTCATGTCGGATTGGTTAGTCGTAGGTGTCAGTCGTAGACCGCACCCGTATCTAAAAACTGATGGAGTGTCCTAGGGACCGTGCATACAGCCAGGCAGATTGGTGATTGACGTCGGAGTGGGGCCGAGATCTCACTTCGGATGTGTCAACGTCCGAACAACACGTAAGGCATCACCCCTTATTGTCGGTCGGCTCCCGACCCAGGGTCGACAACAAACCGCGATGGGGTTGGGGCCAGCTGACGCCACAATGCCATCTGGCCCTGGGCGCCTGGACTCTCTTTTGATACTCTAGCACGGTCTTGCCCAGCTGGGATATTGGTTGGCGACTGACCGTGATATGGAGAAAGAAGATGGGGTCCGATAATCAGATAGCCCCTGTAACACTACCTAAAGTCCACAACAATAAGTAGGATTTGTATCTGCGAATCCAAATGATAGCTCTAGCCCAACTTGAGAAAAACCAATGAAATATTCTGGTGGCAGTAGGAGCGGTGCTCAGCCAAATACCGACTTTCAGTGGCAATCAATAATGGATGATTTTAATATTTTTTAAAAATAAAGTGATAGCATGTAGAAGCACTTTCTTTATCCATTCTGTTATTCTATATAAGAGTCTTACTTTCTTAAAAGTTTAAATTCAAAAATCACTCTGATTTAACTATTTCGTTAAAGATTTAAAATATTTTATAATGATCATAGTTAGATTATTATTTTAAAAGCTTGAAATATGCAGATTTTCTACGAGGAAAGGGATTTTAATTAATATTACCCAACTTTGGGAACGAAAAAGAAAATATTCATAATAGCTTTTGGACCAATAGATAAAAGACGGTTAGGCTTATCAAGCAAAAAAAAACAAAAAATATACCTCTAAAACTTAAAAATTTTAATGAAAGGAGGAAGGAAGACACCATTTTACAAAGATACGATGATGAGACATAATATATTAAAAAATAATCATAAATTATTTTTTTCAATCTTTAGAATTTAAATTTTAATTAAATTATCACATAAAATATATATATATGCATCATTTTTTGGTTAAAAAGTTGGATATATTAAATCAATCTAGTAAAATATATCAGTATGAATTAAAAAATAATATATATACAAAATCTGAAGAAAGCTCTGAAGCAGTAGCTCAAAAAATTATTCGCGTATGATATGTCACATATACACGTGCATTATTACTAGTATAACTAAAACTCTAAACTTTGAGTGCCGTAAGCCCTCCAGACGTGACTTATTCTAATAAATTATATTATATTATATTATATATATATAAAATAATAAATAATGCTTATGAATGGATAAAGATATTAATAATTGCTTAAGTTGATTTTAAAATTTATAAATACATCCATGAATGTTGCACCCAAAAAAATAAATAATAAATATTTTAAATCTAACGGATAACAGTCATGACTTGAAAGAGTCACCTCTGTACTTTAAAAAAAAAATTTCTCCTTATCTAGATACCCTCTCAATTACCGTCTCCATATGCTATATATATTTTCAAAATTTTTTATTAATTTAATATTAATTTAAAAAATATTAAAATAATATTTTTAAATTATTTATCAAAATGCTGTTCAAAACAAAATCGTTTTATGATAGGACGACTTTTCATGCTGATTTACCGCTCTTATCGCCAGAAAATAAGTGGCATGAGTCGCCCTATCGCCTCTACAAGTCACCTTATGATGGGCAACTCTATAAGTTGATGGAGAGAGGAGAGACAATGAGATCAAAAATCAATGAGGAAGAGAGGGAGGAGGGATGAGTTCGGGAGAGAAAGAAGAGAGACGTTCTATCATAAAATGGTTTTATAAGTCGTCCTATCAGAACACAGCTATTGAGCTGGCATCTCTTCCCTACCCATCCCGATTTCTCCGTAGCCACATGGCAAATAAAGTCATCTTATGATAGGACGTCTTTTTGATGGATAATATTTTCATAAATAATTTGTATGAAATATTATTTTATAAATATTTTAAAATTAATATTATTTTTGTGAAAAAGCCAAATTTCAATGATGGGAAGTTGATATTTTCGAGTCTCTCTCAAGTTCTTTAGGCACATTTATCATTGTTCGAGTGAGGTGGACGTCTCAAAAGCACAAGGTTATATTGATTAAGTGCTGCTTCCGTTGTTTAATTCACAAGTTTCTCTCCGGCTCTTTAGCATTTGCCGCGTTAGAAGCCAACCATCTTAGGATCCGAATTTACCAGGATATCTTGATCATTTTTCAAAATGTCTTTTTGTTTGGTTTTCTGGGTTACACTTTGCAAATTAAAACATCCATGAGAAAAAGGCCATGATTAAGAAATGGTGCTTGCATCAACGAATGAATGTTTTAATTATAAATACGAGGATCTATATATGCATATATTAATTTCACATTAGTTATTTACTGGAAAGATCTTAAGTACATATATAGTATCAAAAAATCTAAATAAAATCTTCTCATTAATCTTTTTAGATGAGATCTTAATAATTACAATGATATTAGAGCTGACCAACTCTGTAGCTCATGTGGATTATAGGATATTGTAGCACTGAATAATTGAGGCTGACCATGGTTTGATCGCAGTATTTATGAATAGATTTGCATGAATTTCACTATTAGCCTGACGAGGATATCAGGATTTAAATGGAAGGAGTGTGAGGATCCATGCAGTCAATAAAGATCATGGATATTTATATAGAATCAAAAAATCTAAATAATATCTTCCAACTACTCTTTTTAAATAAGCTGTTTATTTGAAAACGTATCACGTTATAGTGGTAGATTGCTTGAGAAAGCCATGTTGGCTACTGACTTGACATAATTTGAGAGGATTCAGAATTTTTTTTTGAAAATAATTTGTCTGAGTTAGTGGAATAAGTAAAATACATAGAGAGAAAAATATAATAAATTAGGACAAACTATTCAATAATTTGTTTTTAAATTTTTGGAGTAATATGATGGTTATTTACCATGAACCGGACCTCTCTCACGAAGGGTTGAACATCAAGCAGCAAAAAAGTGACAGCTATTTGAATCCATTTGACTCAGAATGATTTTTTTTCTTTTTCTGGAAAAGGAGCTATTCTAAAGTCTCTTTTCTTCTTTTTTAATTTGGGTATTATTGTTTTGTGGAATAAAATGAGATGACTTGATCTTATTTGGGACTATTTTAAACAGTATTCAAAACTGAACTGGGCTTAACATATACTTTGCTTCCAAAACTCAATTTAGATTTTTCCAAATATTAATTTTTGTGGACCTTATACCATGATTTCTCCCAAACTTTCAAAATAGAAAGTTGTAATACCCAGCCAACTTTATGTACCTCAACCGTGACCAAGGAGAAATGCCCCTGCATCACCAGATAAGCTTCTCCATTGTCAATCACCTTGATAATATGATTATAAATTTTTCCCTAGCATGCAAAAAAAATGAACCTAAATTTTGATAATAATGTTAGAGCTATCAAATGATCATCCCAAATAACATGCAAATCTCAATCCACAAATGATTTTGTTCATATAATGGACCTCTATTATAGTATTTTCCTATTCATTCTTTATGTTAGCATTATGAGATTGGGGAATATTGAACTTGATCCAATATTCTTGGGTTCTAATGCTTTGCTGAGGATGTGTTTGAAGGAAACATGCGATCCGTATTGCATGGCCAGGAGGAAAAATATTAAATAGATTAGAATTAAAATTTTTATAATGTTTATGAAATATATCTCGATACGCAGTGGAAAGAAGACCAAGGTTGAAAGAATTCTTAAAACTGGTTGCTTTGCGAGATCCAGATGTCTAGACCCTCTACTTCGCTCTCATGCCAAGCAATGTAGGAGAGAGGGATGAAGATTTTTTCAGAAGGAAAGAAGAAGAGGGCTTTGAGATCTGATCTCGAAGTAAGGAAGGAGTCCATATGCCACACCACCAAAGGAGAGGGAGGATGCCTAAGAGAAGGTGATGCCCAAGAGAGGAGGATGCCCAAGGAGACATGCCTAGATTAAGGCTTGATTGATTTCTCTCTTCTCTACACCCCTCATTAAATAGACAAGAAGTCCTAGAACCAATCAAAAACTTTTATTGATTAGGAATAAGACCTTCTTAGTTTGAATCAAATCCAAACTCTCTAAACCATGAGAATTCCTAAGGGAAGCAGGAGAGGTGCCAACTTACGCCGCTCTCCCCTTATGCCGCATGCCCATGGGAAGGCCAATTTTCAGCACCCTCTCCTTTATCTTGGTTGGCCAAATAGGTGAGAGAATATAAAAAAATATGGCTAAGTATATCAAAATCAATTTGGTTTAGATTTGGATTCAATTCGAATCTAATTCGAATCCGATTAGAATTAAATTCGAAAAAGCTGCTAATCCTATTTATTTAAGATTTAGATCCAAGTCCAACTTTGATAATTAATCCAATTTAACCTTAATAAAATCAAATCTAATTAAATTTAGATCTGGTATAAAGTAATTAGAGCTCGAATCTAATCTTTCATAATTTTTTGAATCATAGATTTGATCAAATTCATCCTCGAAATTAAATCTGCACATCATGTGCAGTGCTAGTTAGATATAGTCAGTGTTTAATTTCGCATGACATATAATTTAATTCTTAATTAAGTTAATTTATATGTTTAATTAAGTCTCATACTTTCAAATTGAACACATAAGTATTCGGTCAATTCTTTCCTACGTCATTTGATTTTGTGCATGACTCCATAGATTCGAACACTAAGTCGGTAGTATAGAAACTCTTTCTGTACTAATCGAAGTGACTATCTAGCAATGATATCTAACATCTGGATAGGTCGAATAATTATAAATAATATTCAAGAACTTAGGCATATAGTTATCATATAATTTATCTCTTTGATCCTAATGCTCAGAATGACCTAGGGTTTCACTGTCAACCCTGAATGAGTCATCCACATTGTATTTTAATCATTCTCAAATCCTGTGATAGATCATAAGGATTATCCTGAATAAAATTTTATTGGATTGAAATACAGTGATGTATTAACTTCTGTAATCTGGAGGGATCAATTCTATCTTAACTCACACACCGACTTCATAAATACTTGACTATACCCAGTAGTCTTCCATTACTGTATTAAAATACAGATAGTCTGACACTAAAGTAGAGTGAGTTGCTTGCAAATCACCATAGTGATCTCAAGTCGGAGGGACACTTGTGCCCATATCTTTCACGAGTTGTCCTTGACAGCAGAGCGCTCTGTAGATGAGTCACTGTTCGATGACGATGTACTCCTACATCTCACCTGTATGCCATACCAGTATCTCCACACTCCTTGATTAAGAGGATAACCAATCCATATGGCACACAACGACCTATACTCAATAAATATTATTGTCCTTATTAATAATGTATCATTTGATCGCGAATAAGTTTAAGAACTATTTGATAAATCCTTCTTTATCGATTATATTATAGTTCTAAGGACTTCATCATAACACAAGAGTTCAAAAAAAGATGCATATTTATAATGAACTTATCAAAAATAATTTTTATTCATTAATAATTTATATAAAATTATAAAGAGCACAATCATCTATAAACAATTGGATTTAGGATATATTTTCTAACAACTCCTACTTGGACTAAAGCCAATCAGGATTGTATCTTATACCCATCTTCCACTTGTGATCATCGAACTCTTTGATCCTTAGAGCTTTAGTGAAGGGTCGATCAGATTTTTTTCCATCAATCTTCAGCAACTCAATATCACCTCGATTTATGATCTCACGGATAAGGTGATATCAATGCATAATATGTTTGGTTCTCTGATGGGACTTGGATTTTTTGGCTTGAGTGATAGCACCAATGCTGTCATAATACAGTAGAACTGGATCTTCAACTGAGAGAACCACTCCAAGTTTGCAGATGAACTTTCTCAACCAAATAGCTTCCTTTGCAGTATCAGATGCTATAATATATTTCGCTTCGCATACTGAATCAGCTACTATATGCTGCTTGAAACTCTTTCAGCAGATCGTTCTACCATATAAAGTGAAAATGTAGCTAGACATACTCTTACTATCATCATGATCTGACTAAAAATTAGAATCACTATATTCTATAAGTTTAAAGTCAGTATCTCCATAGATTAACCATTGATCTTTAGTAATTCTCAAATACTTAAGGATTGTCTTTACAACTTTTCAATAGTTTTCATCTGGATCAGACTGATACCTACTTACTGTCTTTAATGAGCGGGCCACATCTGATCTCGTACATATTATAGCATACATGATAGATTTCACTGTCGAGGTATATGGAATTATACTCATATGCTCCTCTTGAGGAGTTATCGGACAATTCTTTTTAGAGAGAGTAATTTTTTGGCCTATCGATAGATAGTCCTTCTTGAAATTTTTCATGTTGAACCGTTTTAGCATGATATCAATGTACGTGAATTAAGATAATTCAAGTAACTTTTTAGATCTATCTCTATAGATCTTCATCCCTAGGATGTAGGATGCTTCTCTCAAATCTTTTATGGAGAACTGCGATGACAGCCACAGCTTTACATTTTGTAAAGGAGGGATATCATTTTCTATTAAGAGTATATCATCTATATATAATATAAAAAAATGACTACAGAACTATTAGCCTATTTATAGATGCAGGGCTCCTCTCTATTCTTAATGAAGCTATACGTTTTGATCGTCTTATCAAAATATATGTTCCAACTTCGAGAAGCTTGCTTCAATCCATAAATGGATCTGTTTAATTTACACACTTTAGATTTGTCTGTGGATGTGAATCCTTCAGGTTGTATCATATGCACCTCTTTTCTAACTCTCTATTAAGGAAAGTAATTTGACTATTTATTTGCCAAATCTCATAATTTAGGTGTGCCGCTATAGCAAGTATAATCTGAATGGACTTGAGTATTACCACAGGAGAGAATGTCTCATCATAGTCAATACCATAACGTTGATGATATCTCTTGACAACTAGATAGGTTTTATAGGTCTCTACCTTTCCATCCGTCCCTCTATTTCTTCTGAAGACCTATTTGCACTCACGGATTTAATCCCTTTAGATGGATCAACAAATACCCATACACCATTAATCTTTATGGACACCATTTCAGATTTCATGATATTTAGCCATTTCTCAGAGTCAGGTCTTTGCATGGCATTCATATGGATAATCGGATTCTTATCGTTTTCATTTAGTTCGATAGAATCACCATCTTGGATCAAAAAATCGTAGTATCTGTCTGATTGACATGGTGCTCTATTGGATCTCCTTAATGATACCTCTATAATAGGCTCCAGATTTGATTCTCCAATCAAATCTGATTCTATATTTCTACTCAAAGGTGTCTGATTTTCTACCCATGAACTTCACCAAGTTCGATCTTAGCGGTATTAGTTCCTTCTCTAAGGAACTTTCTTTCCAAAAGGAATGTCCTATTGTTGACGAATACTTTTGTTCTTCAGTGAGGTAGAAATAGTATCCTTTTGTTCTTTTGGATATCCTACAATAAATACTTATTGGACTTGGGTCCAAGCTTATCTGTCTTTAAATGTTTGACATAAGTCAGATATCTCTAAATCCTAAGGTGTGAGAGTACTGACTTACAGTCTGTCCCTATCTCATATAGAGTTTTATTATCAAACTTGCTTAAAATCTTGTTCAGTGCATAGCAAACAGTTTCTAGAGCATATCTCCAAAAGGAGATTGGCAGAGTGACAAAATCTATCATGGATTGAATCATATCTAATAGTATTCGATTCCTCCTTTCTGACATCTCATTATGTTATGGTGTCTCCGTAGGAGTCCATTGAAAGAGAATCTCATTCTCCTCTAGATATATCAGAAATTCACTGGTAAGGTATTCTCCTTCTCAGTCTGATCGAAGAGTTCTAATACTTTTTTAATTTATTTTTTATTTCACTACGGAATCGTTTGAATATTTAAATAATTCAAACTTATATTTCATAAGATAGACATACCCATACCTCGATAGGTCGTCAGTAAAAATAATAAAGTAGTTGAATCCACCCTTAGTACTTATGCTTATGGGTCCACATACATCACTATATACTAGACTCAGAACATCTACGGCTCACTTATCTTTTTCTTTAAAAGGTGACTTTATTCTCTTACCAAGAAGATAGGATTCATAGGTCAGTAACGATTCATAATCATCAATGTCGAGAATTTTCTCTCTAGTTAACATGTCTATCCTATTCTTGTTCGTATGACCTAACCGACAATACCGAAGGTAGGCATCGTTGACATTATCTATCTTAGGGTATTTATTAGACGTGTATATTACACTTATAGGCTATGATAGAAAGTATATGTTATGTTTCAATTATCTATACATAATTGTAGTATCATTCATAATGATATCATAAAAATTATCTTTTATTAGAAAGTTAAAATCAACTTGGGCCAAAAGATCTATAGAGATGACTTTCATAAAAAAAGAAAGACAGTAATGATAATCATCTAACATAACAATCCTAGACTTAAAAATAAACTGAATAGTTTCTAGAGCTAGAATTGGAACAAGACTTCTATCTTCAATATTCAGGAACCGTTCATCGTCTTTGAATTTTTGTAGACCTGAAGTCTCTGCAATGAATTATAAATATTAATTGAACTTTAATATCCAATATCCAGATAAGTAACACACATAGAGAAATTATAAAAAGTTATCATGTCCAGCAATAAATTGCTGCTTTCTCTTGTTCGGCCTGTTGGGATAAAGAGAGGCTAGATATTGAGGATAATTCCTCTTTCAGTGATCAGCTTCTTACAAAAGAAGCACTCTGCTTGGCTCATATCAACCTTTGACTTCTTGCTCTGACTGGGCTTAGGAGCCCTAGTACGATTCTTCTGCATCTTCTTTTTTTTTCTCTTAGAGAAATGGCGACCTGCAGAAGATCCACCTACCACATGCACCAGCTCTTTTTGGAGCTGGTGATCCTTCTTAAAGATTTGCAGTAACCCTAATAAGTCATGATAGTTACTGCTGACTTAGTCATTCTATAATGACTAAGAAAGGTAGGTAAGACTTAGAAAGCGAGTTGAGGATAGCATTCTTGTCTAACTATTCATACAACAGAAAGTCAAATTTGCTAAGCCATTCAATCTGTTCGATTATATACAATATATGATTAATAACCAATACCTCTTCTCGCATATGGGCATTGAAGACAACATGGGAGGTTTTATGTCTTTCGGCATCTTCAGAGGTGCCAAAAGACTCATTTTACTTTTGAATGATCTCCTCAGGTTGTGCATCTTCGAACTGATGATTAAGCTCATCATTTATAGCTGCCCTCATGATAAAATACACCGTTGTGCGGTCATTAAGCCACTTCTGGTAAGTATCTCTTACCGCATCACGTGCATTGGCTACAAGCTCCTTAAGTGCAGGATCCGTTATCACATATATAATCCTTTTGTGCTCAAGAACTATCTTCAACTTGCGATACCAGCTATCAAAGTTGGGTCCGATGAGCTTATCACTATCCAATAACGATCAGAGCAATAATGTGTTAGCCATTTTGAAAAAAATTCAAAATCATATTAGTATATGAATTATTTAATCCTAAAGACTTGGATTTAGTCTAAAATTTTTTTACTATTTATATGAATTAGTAGCCCTTACCTTTAATTCGAAAATCTGATTCGTTAGCGAGTACTAAAATCCACACAGACTGCACATAAGCCTGAGCGTGGCTCGACCAAAATATGTGCATCTATGAGTAGGTTCTTAATCAATTATTTTTCAATAATTTTAGTAATTATTTACCCTAGGCCTCTCTTCAGCAAGCATGTGGTGCCTCCCCTGAAATTTTAGTTAGATCCAACCATTAACATGAACATATTCAGTGCATCTAACTAATAGATGATTAGGTCCAAGTATGGCTCAGCTAATCTGACCATCCATCAGAGAGTCACAACTGAATCATTATATCATGAATGATAATTCTAATACTCAGATAAACACTAGGTATATGGCACCTCTAATGATTATCTAGATTATTGGACCCATTATCATCCACATTAATGGAAGGCTATGAGTCTGTTATCCTCATAACATTTTCATTTTAAGGACCTAATAATTTAAAAATTTAATTAATTGATTTAGAATCAAGAGAAGAGGTTAATCAGTATTTCGATAGTCCTCCCACTGACTTCACCAAGTTATTGAAGAGGATTAGATATGAGCTGGTTGAAAAATACCTAAATCAGTCACACTGATTAATCTTAATGGCATGGGTCAACTAGAATCAATCAGCGATCAAATCAAAATATAATCTATCAAGTTGGCCAGGTAAGTGAGATCGATGGGAGGGTAGCCAATGCTTGCCTTAGACACCTCATAGGTCAGGTAAGGATGTCCCTAATTAAAACCATAGATCGTACTATTGAACCTATCTTAAAAACTAATTGATCGATTAGTTTTGATTTGGTCAGCCAAAAGACTTGGATTTGGTCACTGAGCTACAATCAGGTTTATTTAGTATGATCAAAATATGGACTTAATCAAGCTACAACTATTAAGATTGATCTAGAGAAATCTTGATCTAATCTAATTCAACTCTTGATTAGGTTTAATCCATTTTCTATTTAGTCCATATTTGTTTCTAACCCTAAGTCTAACCCTGTTAGATAATCTTATTCAAGTTAACCCATAGCCTCTTTGATTTATGAGATGTCTTAAGATCTTTAATTCTCAAATCTAGATCTTTTGATTTCATATCTTAATTCTCAATTAAGTATATGTAATCATGTATTGAAACAATTTTAATTATAAAACTATTTTACAAAATTTTTATACAAAACTTTACATCATATGTCATTAATTTTAGATTATGAAATTAATTTTCAGATTTGAATAAATCATAAATATTTTAGATCTAATCTAAACTAATTTATGACTAGAACAATTCTAGGATTTTCTTTCGCTGTTCTTCTTCATGAGATATAATTATATCGATACCCCAATACGTCATAAGAAAATCCATCAATTGGACAAGAGAGAAATTTTAATCCCTGCTTACATTTATGACCAGATGGCCATGGTGATCAACTCAACCCGAGTACTTCACTACTAAGAAAATCTACATTACATATCTCATATGCAAAATATGTGTAGAATAAACAATTGTAGATTCTTATTTAATCTAATTAGATCATGATACTATAACATTAAATTTTCAGATCTGAACTTTAATCATATCATCACATGAATTATTATTTTTAGATCTAAAAAATTAAGAAATCTATTTTAAAATTATGTATGATTGTATAGAAAAAATTCTAATTTGAGATATGATCAAATATATATAGATATATTGCTCAAATCAGATTTGAAACTCTGTCAAACATATTCAGATCTGAGCCTGATTCAAACATCAATTTTATAATTAAAATATATCTATAAAAATCTATCAAAAATAGATTTAACTCTATGTATAATCAGGTTGTAAATCAAGACAAAAAATCTACACAAAATTTTTGCTAAAACAGATTTTAAACAGACTATTTTCAGGGGCTGACTTTGATCTGATAATCTGGTCAAAACCATATCAGAAAATATAAAAATATTATATTAAATAAGTTTAAATACATTAAAAATTTTAATTCAAAATTACATCAAAAAATTTATAAAAATAAAAATTCAACTATGCAATCATGGCATGAGAACCTACTCTAATACCAATTAAAGAAAACATGCGATCTGTATCGCATGGCCAGGAGGAAAAATTGAATAGATTAGAATTAAATTTTTTATAATATTATAAAATATATCTTGATACGCAGTGGAAAGAAGATCAAGATCGAAAGAATTCTTGAAACTGGTTGCTTCGTGAGATCCAGACGTCTAGACCCTTTACTTCGCTCGCATGCCAAGCAATATAGGAGAGAGGGGAAGATTTCTTCAGAAGGAAGAAGAAGAAGACTTTGAGATCTGATCTCAAAGTAAGGAAGGAGGCCACATGCCACACCACCAAGGGAGAGGGAGGATGCCCAAGAGAAGGTGACACCCAAGAGAGGGGGATGCCAAGGGGACATGTCTAGATCAATGCTTGATTGATTTCTCTCTTCTCCACACCCCTCTTTAAATAGATAAGAAGTCCTAGATCAAATCAAATATCTTCATGGATTAAGAATAGGACCCTCTTATCTTGAATCAAATTCAAACTTCTTAAACCATGAGAGTTCCTAAGGGAAGTAGGAGAGGCACCAACTTGCACCTCTCTCCCTTATGTCACACGTCTAAGGGGAGGGACCAATTTTTAGCACTCTCTCCTCCATCTTGGTTAGCCAAATAAGTAAGAGAATACCAGAAAAATATGGTTAAGTGCATCAAAATTAATTTGATTTAGATTTAGATTCAATTCAAATCTAATTCGAATCTTATTCGAACCAAATTCGAAATGGCTGCTAATCTTAATCTATTTAGGATTTAAGTCCAAGTTCAACTTGAATAATTAACCCAATTTAGTCTTAATAAATCAAGTCCAATTAAATTTAGATCTAATCTAAAGTAAGTAAGACTTGAATTCAGTCTCTCATAATTTTTAAATCATAGATTTGATCAAATTCATCTTCGAAATTAAATCTGTGCCTTATGTGCAGTGCTAGCTAGACATAGTCAATGTTTAATTCCGTATGACATATAACTTAATTCTCAATTAAGTTAATCTATATGTTCAATCAAATCTCATACTTTCAAACTGAATACAGAAGTATTCGATCAATTCTTTCCTATGTCATTTGACTTTGTGCGTGACTCTATAGGTTCGAATACTAAGTCGATAGTATAGGAACTCTTTCTGTACTAATCGAAGTGATCATCTAACAATGATATCTAATATCCAGATAGATCAAATAATTGTAAAGCAATTTTCAAGAATCTAGGCATATAATTACCACATAATTCATCTCTTTGATCCTAATGCTTAGGATGACCTAAGATTTTATTGTCAATCCTGGATGAGTCATCCACATTGTATTTCAATCTTTCTTAAATCCTATGATAGATCACAAGGATTATCTTAACCAAGATTTTACTAGATTGAAATACAGTGATGCATTAACTCTTGTAATCTAGAGGGATCAATTTCATTTTAACTCACACACCAATTTTACAAGTACTTAACTGTACCTAGTAGCCTTTCATCACTGTATTAGAAATACAGATAGTCTAGCATCAAAGTACAGTGAGTTGCTTGTAAGTTACCATGATGATATCAGATCGGAGGGATACTTATTCTCATATCTTTCATGAGCTATTTTTGACAGTAGAGCGCTCTGCAGATGGTCACTATTCAGTGATGATGTACTTTCTGCATCTCATCTATATGCCATAACAATGTCTTCATACTCTTTGATTAAAAGAATAACCAACCTATATGGTGTACAACGATCTATACTCGATAAACGTTATTATCCTTGTTAATAACATATCATTTGGTTGCGAACAAGTTTAAGAACTATTCGATAAATCTTCCTTTATTGATTATATTATAGTTCTAAGAATTTCATCATAATACAAGAGTTCAAAGAAGATATATATTTATGATGAACTTATCAAAAATAATTTTTATTATTAATAATTCATATATAAATTATAAAGAGCACAATCATCTATAGATAATTAGCTTTAGGATATATTTTCAAATAGTGTTACCGTAAACCTAATATAGGATTATATCACTAACATATTTTGTTTGAAGTTTATTGATTTCTTGATTTTTTTAAAGCTAACATTATTTTTTGAAAAAGGAGGGAGCCCAATCCATGTTATTATTATCTAAGTCTAAATACACAGAGATGCACCATCTAATTAGTCTTCAATCTAGGATCTTTTAGTTGTTAAGTAGGAGATCATGACCCTTGATCTCTTGCTATATAAAGGTAGGTATAGATATTGGACCAAGGATTCCCGACTCGGAACCAGACCCGTGTTGGCTGATTGGTGGTATGAGTTGGTGCAGTCCCATATCCGATCGCATCGGATCTGAATCAATGCAGAAATGAGGGATGAATTGAGAGGAAAATAGAGAGAAAGAGAGAGGACAGATAGGGAGGGAGGGAAAGGGAAGGAAAAGAGGCTAGTGGAGACATTAAGAGTAGTCACTGGAGTGCTGCAGAGGCTATCGGAGGGCCATCGAGATTTTTCGAACTCCATAGTCCTTGACGAGAGAAAATGAGAGCAAAGAGAAATAGAGAGAAAGAAGAAGGGAGGAAGAGGAGGGAGGAGAAGGCAGTGGAGAGGCTGTCGGAGGATCGCTGGGTGGCCACCGAATGGCCCAAAAACTCTCCACTCCTATTTCATTATGGTTTTTAAAAAGTTAATAAATAATGAAGCCTGTTGCAAGATTACTTGTTAATTAGTATGAAATCCAAAATAACAACAAATAATCACATGTAGAAAATAGGACACAATGATTTATGTGGTTCATCCTTTGGCCTACATCCATTGGTGAAAATGAGGAGAATTTCATTATATTAAAAAGATGAAGTACAAAGAATATACGGTGGCTCAAATAACAAAGATGACCCCTGTCTAACAAAAGAGGTAACTATAATATATATATATATATAGCCATTAAATCTTAAAACAAAGAGAAAAGACCAAAATACTCAAATAGATCAATAAAGTCCAAAATGAGTCAGATTCGTACCGTGGGTCACATCAAATTTAAGCCACACTCAACAAATCTCTGTTTTGGCTTGAATCCTATTAAGCTGCAATACAAAATAGTGAATTCCTCTCAATCTTCTCCAATAATGCCCTTAAGGGTTTAGCTCAATATCTTAAAACACAAACCAAGTCCAAGCAATATTTGAACTTGAGAGTGGTAAGTGACTTGATTATCATAATCTACTGGATTATCTATTATAAGAATCTTCTATGTAATAACCTCTTATGATACAACATCCTGAATGAAGTGGTATCTGACATCAATATGTTTGATCTTCTCATAATACATCTAATTTTTAGTTAGATATATGATACTTTGGCTATTACAATAAACAATAGTCACATCCTGCTTTAAGCCAAGATCACCAACCAAACCTCGCAACCAAATAGCCTCCTTCAGTGCCTTTGCTGCTATTATATACTCTATTTTGTAGTAACAAAGTACTAGTAAATGGTAAATTCACTTTTCAATTGATGGTACAATTTGAGAGAGTGAAGATATAGTCTGTCGAAGACATCCTCTTATCCAAATCATCTGCATGATTAGAGTCCACATAACCAACAAGACTACTGCAAGTGTTTGAACCCTGATCATATATCAAACAAACATCCATAGTGCCTCTCAAATAGTATAAGATCCATTCCATAGCCTACTAATAGACCTCTTCTAAATGCCCCATGTACCTGTTAACGATACTAATGGCTTGTGAGATATCTTGATGTGTGCAAACTATGACATATATGATACTCCCAATTGCACTAACTTATGGAACACATGACAAATATTCCTTCTCCTCATCTGACTATGGATACAAAGTAACTATAAGTCTGAAATGTGCTCCAAGTGGAAACTCATTGGCTTGCAATCCTATATATCTAAATATTCAAGCACCTTGATAATAGAATTTTTTGTAATAAGAACAATCTGCTTGTGCATCGATCTTTATGAATTTTTATATCCAAAATCTTCTTTGGTGCATCCAAATCCTTCATCTTAAATGCACTGCTAACATGAGCTTTTAATTTCTTAATCTTAAATAATATCTTTTCTATAATAAACATGTTATCGACATAGAGTAACAAATAAACAAAGAACCATCTAAAAACTTTCTGTGATAAACACAACTATTATAATCACTTCGAGAATAACCATGCCCAAGCATAAATGTATCGAACTATTTATACCACTATCTCGAAGGTTGCTTCAAACCATACAATAATTTTTCAACAAGCAAATATGATCCTTCTTATCCAAACAGCAAATCCCTCTAGCTGCTATATGTAAATCTATTCCTTTAACTCATCATACAAGAAAGCTATCTTAACATCAAGCTACTCAAGCTCTAGTCAAACAATGAAACAATGGCAAGCAACATATGATAGAGCTATGTTTCATAATGATAGAGAAACTTTATTAAAGTCTATACTTTTCTCTAACTGTAGCCCTTTGCAACCAAACATGTTTTGAACCTTGCTGCTTCAGTCTTTGGGATTCTTCTTTTTTCATGAAGACTCATTTGCATCCAACAATCTTCTGGCTTATGGTGGTTTCACTAGCTCTTATATCTGATTCTTGTGAAGAAACTCAATATCCTCACTCATAGTAATAGACCACTGTGTAGACTCACTGCTAGTGATGACTTCATGATAACTGATAGGATTCTGAATCTCAATAAACTCTATCGCAGACAATACAAAAGAGACTAAATTTGTATATCCATATCTCTGAGGGGGTCTGATTTGTCTCCTCGATCTTTCAATAGCTATGGTGTACTGCTGCTCCTATCAGGCATCTCTTTCATCAACAATCTTAGGCTCATCATCCTAAACTAGCTGAACTAAAGTATCACCCTATGATGGATGAACTAAAAGTCTAATCTTAAGTTCCACCTGCTTATCAACATCATGATCTTGATTATAGCAATTGGCTCATTCTCGAATGAAGCATAGCCTTTTCATTAAATGTAACATCTCTACTAACTATAAATTTCTGAGATCCCGATTAACACATCACTATATGTAGCCTTTCATCCCAAATTAATAATCAAGAAAGATATATTTATGTACTATTTTTCAAGTTTACTACACTGACATGTGCATAAATAGGATGATCAAATATCTTCAAAATAGAATAATTAGTAGGTGCACCATATCATACTTCAATAGGAGTCTTCAACTCAATAGCAATGGATGGAGACCTATTCATTAAATAGCAAGCCATATTAATAGTTTTAGCCCAAAAATTTTGAAATAAACCTGATCAAGAAAGCATACATTGTGCTCTCTCCGAAAGAGTCCTATTCATGTGTTTTGTAACACTATTCTGTTGTAGTATTTTCTAACTGTGCGGTATCTCACAATGCTTTCAGTCTCATAGAACTCATTAAATTGATCCTCACACTTCTTTTTTTTTAAATTTTAGAGAATCAAATTTTCAGTACCCTTCCTTTTACAATAATTGCATTTGTCTTTCTTCTCTTTGGATTTTGATTTGCCTCTATTAGTTTTCAAATTTGAATTTGAATTCTTTGTTCATATACCTCTAGCAATCAGATCGTCTAGTTTTCATCTCAAGTTTCAGACATCCTTTCTTTAACTCTCTCAAATTCAATGAAGCTCTCACATCTTCTACAGAAAGAGTATCCCAACCATATAGCATAGTATTGATAAAATACTCAAATGATGGAGGTAATGAACACAATAGATTATGGACTTGATCCTGATAATCAATTCACACATCAATATTTTTAAATCTAAAAAATTTATTGAATTCATCAAGGTGGTCATTAAGAAGCATACCTTCCTTCATCTGAAGAGTATAGAGCCGCTGCTTGAGATGAAGCTAATTTGTTAGAGATTTGGTTATATAAATGCTCTCCAGCCTGAACTACAATACTGTAGCAGATGACTCAACATCTTGTAGAACCTCATCTGTCAGAGACAACTAAACCACAGTGTGTATATACTTTAGCAGATCATCCTTATCCTCCTTTGATAATATTATTGATAAAGCATCTCTATCCTTTAGCACCTTCAACAATCCCTACTGAATTAATAGAGCTTGCACCTTCACACACTAAAGACTAAAATCATTCTTCCTATTGAATTTTTCGATCTCAAATTTCATAGCCATCATGAAGAAATTATGAAAAATAAAAATGAATCAATAAATAATCAAAACCCAAAACAGATTTAACAAACAAATCTGAACCTCAGGCTTTGATGCCAATTTGTTGCAAGATTACTTGTTAATTAGTGTGAAATCTAAAATAACAACAAACAAGCACATGTAGAAAAATATGACACAATGATTTATATCGTTTGGCCTTTGGCCTACATTCATGGGTGAAGATGGGGAGAGATTTCATTATATCAAAAAGATAAAGTACAAAGAGTATATACGGTAGTTCAAATAACAAAGATGGTCCCTGTCTAACAAAAGATGTAATTACAATATATCTATATAGCCACCAAATCCTAAAATAAAGAGAAAAGATCAAAATATTCAAACAGACCAACAAAATCCAAAATGGTTGGATTCATACCATGGGACACATCAAATTCAAGCCACACTCAATAAAATCGATAGATAGTTGCCCCTGTTTTGAACCTACGACGATCGGAGGGAGTTTTTGGGGCATCTAATGGTCACGGTGGCCACCTGACGGCCCTCCGATGGCCTCTACACCGCCTTCCCCTCCCTCCTCTTCCCTCACTCTTCTTCTTTCTCTATCTCTCTCTCTTCTCGTATCTTGTGGAAGATCGTGGAGCCCCGAAGGCCTCGGTGGCCTCGCCAGGCCACTACTAGCTACCTCCGATTTTTCCCTCTCCTTCCCTCCCCTCCTCTCTCTCTTCCTCTCTTTCTTTTTCCTCGTTCTATTTTCGTCAACATTTCAAATCGAACATCCGAACCATACCAATTAGTTGCCAGTATGGTTTGGCACATCTCAAATCATTTGGTTCAATGAATCCTGCATTGGACAAAACCTCAGTTCACCATCAACATTTTAGTAATATCAATCTTTTGTCATGTGCTAAATTCTTGTTAAGAATTTATATATCCCCTCAAATCATCTAATTTAATATTTTTAAATAGCTTTCTTTAAAAATACAACTTCATTTGCATCAAGATCTAGTCGTCATCATTCAGTCATTATCAATTTTAACTGTCACAAAAATCCAAGGAGGTATGCTCCAATATCCTGAAAATAAATTTTTTTTGAAAAATTAAATTCTTATAGCATTTATGCATGCCTTACTATCACTCCATTCCTACTACATGTATCAATCACCTTGCATCAGACTTAACTATGACTCCATGCAACTCCTTTGATTCTTAACTTTCAAAGCATTAATCGAGATGCTTAAACTTTCTAATAAAGTAGACAAGTTCTTATCCAGAGCAAGGAAAAAATAGAGTCAATGAATTCACAGGTATCATGAACTCATTATCCATTTCTTGCACATTTTTTCACCCATATCTTTCATAACCATTTGTTAATCCAATTTAGCAATCAATTGTTTATGTTTCCAAGGGTATGAATTTCGCTCTACTATTCCAGTTCATTTCTTCCCTCCAATGTGCTGCCTCACTAGTTCTATCAAAGTCATTCATCAAAAATCCATGGCCAATTTAGTTATGATAGAACAAAAGGGCAGTTTACTTGGTTAGCCAAATAGAACCTAAATTTTATGTTCATTTTAGACTTCGCTTATCCATACTTATTTGGAAATCACATGACCAGATCTTTCAACATGGCTTAAAGTTGAAATTATCACAAACTTACTCAGAAAATCTCACCTATGTCTTCTCAAGAAAGCAACCAAACATCATGCTTTATAGCAAATACCTCTTTATCAAACCTTAAAGCTTCGAGTTGTTTCATTGATCTTTCATGACATATTTTATAGAAAAATTGCAATTACATCTCCTTGACTTTGACCTTTTGCAAACGCAAACCCTCAACTTTAAAAGTTTCAATTAGGCATCTTAACTTTTGAAGTTTTTTGTGAATATAATCCTTCTATTTGTCTAGTCTATGATGCCATGAATGATACATTCAAAATGACCTAAGGGCTAGTTCAAGAGTGAAGGAAAATTAGGAATTGGGATAAAATCCCAACTCTCTTTATCATGCCCTACAAGATGACCAAAATGCCAACCCCCATTATCAACCTTGACCATCCTCCACTCTGGTGAGATCTTTCTCCAACGACCCTCCACTCCAATGAGATCCTTCTCTGACAGTCCTTTTTCAAGTATCCATTCCCACTATCTCTTTTACACTTAGAATTCCATATAGAGTCAAAAATTCAAATAATACTTTCTACCTAGTTTCTTTAGGTGAGATCTTGAGTTATTATAAATAGTATCAAAATAAACCTGACTCATGATCTATGTAGATTAGAAAATATAGTGGTATGGGCCTATTGACTACGAGCTAATTGTGGTGCTTGTGATTGGACTTATGGTACTTCTAATTAGATTTAAATAAATTTGAATCTTTTGCCAGGTAAGGACATCAAGACTTAAAAGAGGGATTATATAAAAACTTGTCCAAGGACATGTTTAATCTCACATCAGTTATACGTTGGATATATGTTGAATATCTATACAGGACTAAGAAATTCAAATAATATCTTCTAGCTAGTATTTTCAAATAAGGTCCTAGGTTATTACACTTTCCAACCCTCTAATGCCTCCACCTTCCAACCCATGTTAGACCCTCTCAAATAGCACAACCGATGAGCAAGCCACTCCATCGAGTATGCCATATGCTATCCAAGAGATGGTCAAAGCAAAATATCAAGAAGATAAGGAATCTTTGGAGGAAAAAACCTCTCTCGCGTACGTTCTTAGTTTTTTTCACAATCAAATCAATGCTACAGAGAAAAGGTTAGGCTTTCTTTTATTTATTTATTTATTTCTATATTTAGCTTGGTATTAGCATTTGATTACATGATAATTTATGCTAGTGCAGAGCAAAGAAATACAGATAATTTTCCTGAAGTTTACTAAATGTCCATTTGGTTGGGGTAATCTATCATGAAAAATAAATCTTATGTCAAATTATCATATTTGGTATAAAAATGAAAGAAAAAATGGTAAAAAAATTGATGAGCCCCATGTTTATTTTTTAAAAAGAGAAGCTAAAATAAATACCATGTGATATTGGTATTTAGTAAATTTTTGAGTAGTGATAATCCATACTTGTCAAAAATATCTTAATAAAGCTGCATATATAATCATTAAATTTATTATGATATCTTTTCAAATTCATTCAATAAGAAGTATTTACAAAAAAATTGAGATAAAGATAGCATCATACAAAGGGCTATATGATTGTAGTCATTATATAAAACTAATTGAAGATGAGAATGTTATCCTAGTACTAAAAATTATTTATATTAAAGATATATTATAATTAGCCATATTCCTATATATATTTATCTCTAACTAATATAGTAATCTTTTTTCAGTATCATTTTTCGTATTAATTTTTCTACCAACCACATATAGTAAAAGTTATTTTTTTTCACAATCATTTTTTCAAGTAGGTGATTTCTAAAAATTATCAGATTATCCCATAATTTAACATACCCAACCAAATGGACCATAAATGATTTAGTTTGACCACTTCAAATGGATTGTTACTAGACCATCATGGACTAGAAAAGCTACTGTAGTCATCAAATTTTTAATTTGAAGACTCATATAAATATGGGAACAATCTTTTTTGTTTGTTGTAATAGACAGGAAGAGTGTCCTCCTCGCTAAGGAATAGCTTTCATGTAAACTTTTGAGCTATTGGAAACCATGGAGAAGAATCATCGAAGGACCTCTCCTATCCTAGAAAGAGAGAAAATGATACTACATCCATGCTTACACACTTACATTTTTTTTCATTTTTCTTAAGTGAAAAACCTTTACATTGGTGAAATACATATTGGAGAGAATTCAAAGAAAAATTAAAATTTATTTAATTTATTTAATATTTTAGTCTCTTTATTATCATAATTTAATTTTTGATTGTTGGGCTCCTAATTACCAATGATCATATGTATTTAATCTTGTTTTATTTTTTGATCATTGGACTCTATATTAAAGATTCTAACCGTTGGGATATTAAAGGTCTTGATGGATCAATAAAAGCTCCAATGGTCATAAACAGTCACAAACGGTCATAAATGGTCACTTTGATTCGCTATAAAAAGGCCTCCTTGAGAGCTAATCCAATAAGCTATCTAAGAGCCTTCTAATTTTTTATCTTCGATGATTTTCTCTCTTCAATTATAAATTTTTTTTTCTCTTCATCTTTCTGGGTGCTAAAAGAGTCTTCATCAATCTTCTCCATAGTCGTACTCACAAGTGGAGGATAACAGTCATATCTTCTGATGGTGTTTTTGGAGTTTTCTGCATGAAGGATAGAAATATGCTTTAGGACAGTGCCTCGCATGATTTCGATTTGATCAGTTTATATTCTTGAATTTCTGTAAGTTATTTACAATATTCTTTACAATCAAATTTTTATTAGTTTTCTTAAATCACACCTGATTTTTAAATATTGTTCTAACATTCTAAGATATATTTATACATAGAACTTGTTAGACCGTATTTTATCCATCTGATGATGTGTCCGACACACCAAGATGCGGTGAGCACATGGCATCGTAAACTGGCAATCCAGATTATGTGATCTAAATGACGTCACATGGAACCTCAGAAAGCTCCAAAGACTTCGGCTCTTACCTGACCACTCACTGGAGGTTGACAACTCGATAAGACCCATATCGTCGGGCAACCACTGATCTTACTCAGTCTCCATTCCAGTCCTCCGTGAGCCATATCGAGACTCTAGAAGGCCTATAGTATGTGGGATGTCCCACTCTGACGGTCGATAGCATTGCCAGCTTTCTCCTACTCATGGAAGGCTGGTCCCATCAGGACCAACTGACATCCACTACTCTGACCCCCTGATGGCCACCTCTCCGATGGACGATGATCAATCACCTGACAGTCCTCCCCTCATAAAAGGTATTCAGATTGATGCTACAGGGGTCCTCTCTCTCCCTCTCGGTCGCTCTCACTATCTCTCTTTCTTACTGTTCTCCCTCTCTGATCAATTCTGACTTAACCAACAGGATCCCTTACTGGAGAATCCCTACCTTCTTCTTCAGTGTTCGATCATGGACTTTTCTTGTAGGTCCGCAGTGCTTCAATTATAGACCAACGACTCCAGCATGGCAAGAGCCAGCACAGCCTAGTCCGGTCGCTTTCACCACACCCCCTAGTCAAAGAGATGCAGCAACAGGACTAAAAAAATAAACAAGAGAGGAAACAAATTTTTTTTGTGCTGTTTCTAAGCTTTTTGGCTCTTATAGATGCTTTAGACACCTTGGTCCTACTTTTTTGACTCTACTTTCTTGATATCTGTTGCTAAGATATAGCCACCTCCCTGTTTGGTTAATTAGAGAAATATTTATTCAGTCATAGATTTTGCTATGTTTACTTTTGTTGAACTTTTAAGCTAAGTGCAAGACCATCAATTCTAATGGTGCGGGAGATTTCTGACTTCGATTGGAGTAGCTGGACATGGACAGAGATGATTGGTGTGGTGAGACCTATAAAACAAGTCTCGATCAGAGTTGGCTCCGATGGAGACCCTCCGATGACCAAGTCAGAAAAATGCAACAGATAAGGAGAGTGAGAGGGGTAGAGGGCGTGCGTATGAGCATACCTGAAGGGTCTCATTTTTACCTTTATTTATAGGAAGGCGAGAGCCACAAGGAGAAAATGATGGAAGACCATTCTGACCTCTCTGCCCGTACCCCTCGTGATGCCTAAATTTGTGAAATACAAGGGTTACTATAGCATGTTACCCATCGTGGGACTCGAGTGATTTACCCTGACATGGTCCAGATAATGATTTCTCTTGATTTGGATTTTGATGGCGGACGTCGCTTTATTTGACGCACGGTCAGCCACTCATAAGAGTGGCTTGATTTGATGTGGCATCTCTTGTCATGCAGCCAGCCATTGGAATAGTATGACCCTATATGAGATGATGTGACTTGATGTGATAGCATGGGAATTGACTTTTTCAAACATGGTAGCTAGTGTGTGTTGAAGGAAATGTTGCCTGTGGCTAGAAGCAAGGATCGACGTGGGATCCTTTGGTCGAAGTGGATGTCGGGCTTAAGACCCCTCTTGGATTGATGTCTGTGTCTGAGTGTCACCTGATGTCAGTGGTTAAGGATCTACAGGTGGAGCTATGATGGACAACCAGAGCCAAGCTTAGCGGCCGAATATAGGGTGGGTGGTTGAAGTCAGGATTGGTCGGATCTTCTACCAACCGTCACGGTAGCTTCATCCAAAAGGGTCGGTGAGAGAGTGAGGATTGATGGGACCCGACATGAGGACCACTGTTTCATTATGTATTGAATGACTTCCTTCGGTATGGCTTTTCCATAATTCTAGGATGGTATATCGATCATTGGATTATACTCATTTACCTTCGCAAGACACTATGGTGGCAACCTTGGAGAGTGGGGATCGGAGAAGTCCAAAGTAAGATCCCTATTGCCACGTATCTTCGGCATGGGCGATATACTTCCCCCCAACATATGCTCCCTACTTTCGAGTTTGAATAGAGTAGAGTTTAGATGAAGGGAGTACGCTGATCGGCAGTTGCTGAAGACATGCCCTTGTCACGGCTAAGATGACATGTCCATGCCTTTTCGAAGAATGGAAGGCTCATGTCAAGGATTAATCATGACTAAAAAAGTAAGATGATTTTGTGAGATTCGAAGGACGGTGTGCTTCGTTCTGGGTGTTACCCATAAATGAACTGTCTATCAATTTCTGCAGATCAATAGGGGTGTGCTAGATGTCAGCCATCCAACAGTTAGGGGGGATTTGGTATTCAGACTATACTGGCCTTTCTGTGCCTATAAAAGGAGCTCATCTCCTTTCTGGCTTCTCTTATTCTCTTAAAATTTTTTCTTTCTTCCTGACCAAGTTTCCAACTTCCTCCAAGCTCTAAGAGAAGTTTCCCTTTCGACTGTCTCCTCCAGTCTCCTTTAGGTTGCTGGCAGCTTTCTCTAGTTAACCATCCTTGTCTCCCACACTGTCGTAGGTGGGTCTCTTCATTCTCCTACCGATTTTCAATTTCTCTCCCTTCTTTTGGTTCTGTTAGTTTTCTTGGTCTGTCTCTCTCTTCTTCTTCCTTTTATCCTTTAATGGCTGGTTTTGAGAGCTTTAGCAAGAGTTTGTCTTTTGAGTCTTCCCTTCTTCAGAAAAAAATCTTGTCGGTTATAGTGTCGGGTGCAAGCGTGGACCTTGAGTCTGGATTAGATTCAGTGGATTTAGATCTAATACGGATCCAGTATGGGATTCTAACTTCGTATGAATTGGAGTCCCTAGGGCCCAACAGTAAGATTGGTGATCCTCCATCTAGTAGGATTGGCCTGTATGAAGAAGCATTTAAGGTCGGTCTTAGATTGCCTATTCACCTCTTTATTGTAGAAATTTTTTACTTCTTCAACATTTTCTTTGTTCTATCATTCTGAACTCTTTCCGCTTTATCATTGACTTCGCTACTGTTTGCTTCCTGATCGGAGTCCAACTATCTATTTTCTTTTTTGATCCTTTTATATCATAAAGAGACATACCGGAGATTGATGGTACATCTCCCCTTCTAAGGAGTCCTTGCTTTGATAAAGGGGGCCCCTTCTTTGATTATGGGTGGAAGGGCCGATTTTTGTTTATTTCAGATCCTTCTATCGAAAGTCTTAAGTTTTCTTACTGCAGTCGGTCGAGGGATTCTGTCTTTCAAATCTCAGAGCTAGAGGGAGAACATTGAACGCTCTAAGATTTTATGAGAGTACAAGATTTTTTTCTCCAAAGAAATTGTTAAAATCGGAGCAGACTCTCTACAGACTCTCTTCCGTGTTGGTCTCAGCCCGACTGACCCTAAAGGTCAGCCTAGTGGCCTTCTGATGTTTACTTCTTTTTTCTCTTTCGCTTTTCTTTTTAACCTATTCTGGCTTGTTGCAGATATGAGGCCTGAGAAGCTTAAGGCGCCAAGGAAGAAGAACGCCTAAAAGAAAGAAAATCATTCTGATCAGCTGCTAGAGGGGTCTTTTGTCCGGACCAATCAGTCAAGTCCAGACTCCATCGAAGTATTCATTGGATGGAGGGAGGCCCAATCCTCATTTCCCACAGATGTGACCCTTGAAGATTGGAAGGTCGTTCGTCGTGCAATCAAGGGAATGCTCATTGGTGCCAATCTTGATAGGATCGAGAAGCCGAGCATCGAGAGATGATAGAGGGAGGCCGTGACCTCCTTTGTTCAGATGAGTCTATTTCTTTCCTCTTTTAACTCTTTCCTTCTCTTTCATCTTCGGTGGTTGACTCTTCTTTTCTTGGATGCAACTAGGCCATCACATTGCTGCCTTCACCAACTTATTGCGGACTATCGAGTCAGAGGCCGTCGATGTGGAGAAGAAGGTGGAGACTGCGGAGGCCACTGTGGTCGAAGCTTGGTCTAAGGTTGAAGCCACTGAAGCTGAAGCTAGGTGCCTGAAAGAGGTGCTGGACAAGACCGAAGCTATCAAGGTGAAGGCCGAATCTATCCTGACCTTGGAGAAGAAGAGATGACAGACAGCCAAGGCCAAGGCCACGAAGGCTGAGAAGAAGGTGGAGCGCTAGGTTGCTGAGGCCAGGCATCTAGTGGTCGAAGCTTTTCGAGAGTCAGAGGTATTCTCCTGGGCAAAGATGGAGTTTGACCATGAGGCCTATGGCATCGGACAAGATGACTGTCACAAGAAGATCGTGGCATGCTTCTCGGACCTCGACTTAACCTTCCTGGATGAAGGGAAGGAGAAGAAGAGGAGGAGGAAGAAGAAGTGGGAGATCTGGCCGCTGCTCCTACATCCATGGTCTAATCTGGTGCTTGGGGACGTGCCAACACCTACTGCTACAAAAGGTCCTTCCCCACTAGATCCCACCGAAGCTGCTCGAGTTCCTTCATTGGTTCTCAGGTTGAGGTCGTAAATATTTAAATTTTATAACCTTTCTTTATTTTCTACCGATGTAATGAATATTTCTATATTAATAAAAATGATATTTTTACCTCCTTTGGCTTATGATGATTGTGATGTATTTATCTCAGTCCGATCGATGTAACTATCATGTTGAATCTGCATGCATCTGTAATGATGGCCTTGCCTATTCAGCCTTGAGTCAAGGCCCTCAAAAGAGGCATTAAGGAGGCTAGAAAAGAAGCAGCCGAAGCTAGATGGAAGTTTTGAGGATAAAAAGAAGTATGATAAGGCTTCAACTGAGATTGATCATTTGAGAATGTGCTCCAAGCAGACTCGCAAGGAGCATCTCACAGAGAGCTACAAGCTGACCGAAGAGTGGGATAGGCTTATTCGAATAGCCAGCAAAGCCAGATGGGGCACGGCTGCAAGGGCAGCCCTTGTCGGGAGGAGCTTCATCATGCCTGAGATGAGATCTCCAAGCTGAAGTACACTACTATATTATCCAAGATTGTCGGAGAAGCTAAGTGGGCTTCGACTGCCAAAATAAGTCAACTTCAAAGTGAGCTCCATTCGGCTCAATCGATGATTAATGATTTTGATCGATCGATCAAGAAAAAGTGGTCAACAGTCACCAAGCTTTGGAGCGAATTTACTTTGGCTCGGGGAGCTATCGACAGCCTCCTTCAGACCCTGAATAAAGAGAGGTCGGAGATGGCAGAGCTTTGGATCAGATTGGCTAGGAGTGAAGTAGGGAATAGATTCGTCGAAGGCAAAGTTAAGCACTTGGAGTCCATGCTTGCTGCTGCCCGATGTGAGGCGACCTTCCAGACCAAAAAGGCCTCTACGGAGGCCTTCGAAGCTAGTCTTGGTGAATGTCAAGTCCTAATTGCTCGACTCTTCTCCAAAGTGGACACCGGCCTTCTCAAGATACCTGATATTAGTGACACCAGTTTAGAATGCCTGGCTATCGAGGATGCCCCAAGTTCGCAATGCACTGAGACTCCGTCGACTAAAGAATTATGTATTTTCTTTCTCTCTTTTTTGTAGTCACTTATTTTTATGACTTGACTTCTATAATCAAACAAGCTTATCAACAAAGTACTTTAAATTAAAATCTCGTGCTTCACCTATGTCATTTTCTTTTTCCTTAATTCATTTGATTATGTGATTTAAACTTTGCATTCTTTGACTTTGTGTTGGAGGCAATCAGGGGCCAAAGTTTTAGGTGTGGCTGATTGCGACATGAGAGATAGGGTTCTCATGGGTTTTCATATATAAGAGATGGGGGTATTCAAGGGCCTCAGAAATTATTTGAAAAGCTGCTTTCATGGCATCTTGAGGGCATCACACTTTTGTCGTCGCATGCCTTGGGAATGAAAGTTCTATAAGAGAATAGGATTTAGATTCCCAGACGATGGTCGAGGTAGTTTTTGTGGTTCTTCCCAGGCTAACACCCATCCTTAATAGGCAGTTGTCGAGGGAGGGTGGCCTACCTCCCTCTCCTAAAAAGGGGGACCCTTCATTGTCCTAGGATGGAGATCTACTTATAACCCTTCATGGCGCGGCGGTGCGGTCCCTCTCTCTGATGAGCAGCGGATGTCCTACGTTAGGGAGCCAGTTCTTCAAGCCGGGTTACCACCAACTATGCAGACTTCGGCTCAGAATGGGAGGTATTGGATATTCTCCACCATATCGGGGGAGGATTCGAATCCACAGTAGCTGGGGGTTGTTCCCTTGCCACACTCGAAGGGGAGTTTTTGGCTTTTTAGTGTGTCCCTCCTTCCTCTTCAATGGGATGGCTTCTTTACAGTCTCTGGTAGGGCATCCAACCGAAAGATTTATCCATCTAGACCTCTCCCGCAATGTACTCGAGAGACATGTGCTCCTGAGAGGGATGGCCACCTGATCGTTAAAGGGGCATGCGAAGAGGCCGCGACCTTCACTGGTGGGAGGATTCCTGCATGGGAACCCTTAGTAGCCTATTGGTGCAGCTTGGACCCATCGACGCAATTGACTGGCGAAGCTACCATCATTTTTCTTCTTTGTATTCCCCCTTTACTATCATCTTTGTAACGATGATCTATCTTTCAAGGAATAAATATTCTTCCTTCTCGCTTCTTTCATCTTTGGGTTCTATATAGCTGTTGTTGATGTGCTTTGTCCAATGGAGCACCTTCAAAGAGCTCCTGGCTATATTTGTCTAAAGATCAAACATCTTTCTCATGGCTATATTCATCTGGAGATGAAGTGCCTGCGAAGAACTCCTTGCTATATTCATGTTCATAAATGAAGCATTCTTCTCGCGGCTATATTTGTTCAGAGATGAAGCGACTACGAGAAATTTCTGGCTATATTCATATTCATAAATGAAGTATCCTTCTTGCGACTATATTCATCCGGACATGAAGTGCCTACAAAAATTTTTTAACTATATTTATCTGAAAATGAGGCACCCTTCTCACAGCTATATTCATCTAGAGATGAGATGCTTGTGAGGTACTTCTTGGGTTTACCTTCATTTCTTACACTGTCTGAGTCGGTGGGCTGAGGGTCCTCACAAGTTTGCCCTCCGAAGGTCCTCTTAGGTTAGCCTATGCTTTTTGTGCGACTAAGATCTTCTGATGCTCTACTCGCTGAGGAGCGAGGAGTCGGAGGTCCTCAAGGGGTTAGCCCTCTACTTCTTAGCGTTGAAGTCTTCGGCCCATATGGATTGGATCAATGAGCGCTGGGGTCCTTTCAAGTTTGCTTTTGTCTGAAGGTCCTCAATGGGTTAGCCTTCACTTCTCGTATGACTAAGATCTTCTGATACTCGACTCGCTGAGCAGCGAGGAGTCGGAGGTCCTCAATGGGTTAGCCTCCCCTTCTTAGTCACCAAGGTCTTCGGCTCAAGATCGGGAGAAAGACAGCCATGTCCTGAAAAAGGATCATTTCATTAAAAGATAATCAGTACATCATTGATGATACATCTGAAGAATCTCTAGTGTGGATTACTGTTGCTTGGGTTGGGTTTGTCCATCTCCTAAAGCTTTCAGCGGACGAACTTGAAGTTTCCTTTGGATGAGTTCGGAAGCATTCAGTGGAGTGTAGTTTATGAACCTCCTTGACGGAGATGCATGTCGCCCTCCTCCTATGGGGCTCTTCTGCCGGCAGTTTCGTGGAGGGTTCGGGACCTCCGATGTCTGGATGGAGATCGGAAGGGCTGCCAACTCTTTTCATGGTCTTTCTTCGGCAGCAGCTCCTTAACCTCTTCTTCTTCTTTTCTTTGGCACTCGGTGCTGCTGGGGGCTCATTTTCGAAGGCTTCATTCGTCCGGGCATATTTTTCTTCTCCAGTGAGTATCGAAGACCATTCTTCAAAAATCTATCCTTTAGGATAGTTATTGCAATGGACTGATCTAGATCATGAACCTCCAGTACGGTCGCATTGAAACGACCGATGTAGGATCGGAGCAACTCTCCTTCCTTCTGCTTGATGTTGATCAGTGAATCCAATCTCTTGTGTTGCCTCCTGCTACTGACAAATAAGTCATAAATAAGCAACTCATCTGGTCGAACGAGTGAAAGGTCCTAGGCTTCAGGCTCGAGTATCAGTGCTAGGCCAGATTCTTTAGAGTAGATGGGAAGGCTTAGCACAGGACAGCATCGATAGTGCCATGGAGAAGTATCATGATTTTGAAGCTCTTTAAGTGATCCACGGGATTGGTGATCCCGTGTAACTCTCCAATTGTGGCATTTTGAAGTGACTAGGGAGCAGTTCCTGCATAATCCGGATGCTGAACGGTGGATCAATGTTATAGCCATCATCTCGCATCAGAGCTTGGTTGCGAAAAGCTTCAATCTGTTGATTTATCTTTCTAAGTCTGTGGTTGATTTTCGTATCTTGGGTAGTACAGGGTTTAGAATAAGGCAAGTGGGATCAGCTTGGGGTGGAGTCATGTTCAGAGCAAGGACTTGAGGATCGCCGTATCCTGCATTCTAATGCTCGAAGGTGGCTTTGCCGAGTTTGTCCCCCTAGCTCAAGACCTTATGGGAGGATCTGAAGCTACTTTAATAGTGGAGCGACCGGTGGCGTGGGATCCTCTGTTGCATGGTTTGTAGCATCAGTTAAATTCTAGACTTGCTAGACCAGCAAGTTGAACTGCTCCACGTTAACCACCATTCCCGACGAGGTGGGGCCTCCGAAAGTGACACTTGGGCCTATGGGTTGGTGGAGTTCTCCACCGGCTGGGAGTCGGTGATGTTGGAATGCCAGGAGGATGCTCTTTTGTGAAGTACCATGGTGTAGACCTCTTGTTCTTTCTTAAAAAATATGTAGGACCCTTCTTTTAGCACTAATCTAGTACAGGAGATTTCTTACTCTAGTCAGAATGATCGGAGATGGCTGGTGCGGCAAGACCTGCAAAATACATTACGATCGGAGTTGGCTCCTGTGGAGATCCTCTGGCGGCCAAGTCAAAAAAATATAACTGATGAGAAGGAGAGCAAGAGGGGTATAGAGCGTGTCTATGAGCATACTTGGAGGTCTTCTTTTACCTCTATTTATAAGAAGACAAGAGCCATAAAGAGAAAGTGATGGGAGACCATTCTGGCCTCTCTGCTCGTACCCCTCGTGATGTCTAAATTGTGAAATACAAGGATTGCTGTGGTGTGTTACCCATCATGGGACTCGAGTGGTTTACTCGGACATGGTCCAGATAATGATTTCTTCTGATTTGAATTTTGGTGGTAGACATCATCTTATCTGACATGCAGTCAGCCACTCACAATGGTAGCTTGATTTGATGTGGCATCCCTTAACATGCAGCCAGCCGTTAGAGTGGTATGGCTTACATGGGGTGATGTGACTTAATGTGATGGCATAGGGTTGACTCTTCCAAATGTGGCAGCCAGTGAGTGTTGAAGGGAATGTAGCCCGCAGTTAGAAGTAAGGATCGGCGTGGGATCCTTCAGTTGAATCGATATTAGGCTCAAGACCTTCTTGGAGCGATGTCTGGTGTCCGAATGTTACCTTAGTATCAGTGGTTAAGGACTACAGGCAGAGCTATGATTGACAGCTAGAGCCAAGCTTAGCAGCCAAATCTAGAGTGGGTGGCCGAGGTCAGGATCGGTCAGATCTTCGACCAACTGTCATGAGAGCTTTATCCGAAAGGGTCAGTGAGAGAGTGATGATCGGTGGGATTTGAAGTGATGTCCACTACTTTATTATGTGTTGAATGACTTCCTTCAACATGACTTTTTCTACAGTTCTAGGATGACATATCTATCACTAGAATTGTACTCATTTACTTCCGTTCGGCACTATAGTGGCAACTTTGGAGAGTTGGGGATCGGAGAGGTCTGAAGTAAGATCTCCACTGCCATGTGTCTTCGGCATGGGCAACATACTTCCCCCCAATATTTGCTATAGTGGTCTTGTTCATTTGAGGCAAACCTTGCATGAAATCAGTGGTTGATATTTTTTAATCCAAACTCAAACAGTATGTAATGTTTTCATATGAAAATAAATAATGATTCTATTTATGTGCAGAGCCGGTCTTGACATTTTTTAGACCTAGGGCCCCATGAAAAAATGAAGCTTTTTCTATTAAAATTAACATATTTAAATATTAATTATTTTAAAAATTAATCTATATGTAATAATTTCTATAAATATGTTCGTTAAGCAGCATATAAATCTATTATTAACCTATTTAATTATTTTCTTATTATAATATTGTAGAAAGCCATCCTTACATCCCATTGAAACATCAATGCAGGGCCTGGAGCCTGATGCGGTCACCCATTTCGATCTGCCCCAAGACCGGCCCTATCTATGCGTGTGTTCCATCACATTTGGCATGCTAACCGGTTCCTTGTCTTATTTCTTATTATTATCATGTCATTTCCTGTTGGAAGCGACAGCTTAAGTATCTTATCATAATTGTTATTATCAAAATTAAACCTTCTGCTTAACTGTTCCAATCTAGTATATCTAGTATGGTTCACTCATCCCCTTTCTCTTATATTGTGGGTGTATGCGACTGTGGACGAAAAAGAAGAAGAAAAGAGACAAATATCTCGCAAGTTTCATGCTTCCTTCTTCTATTTTGTATAGGCGTAGTTTCATGGCTTTCATTATTTTCCAGCGGAAGAGGAACCTTACTTTTCTGAGATTATACCAGATTTTAATTTGTCTACTATATGCCTTTTGTATGTTAACATCAAAAGCATGTGATCATTGATTAGTAGTTCTGCTGGAGGTGGCAAGTCTCCTAATTAATTGCATATTCACAAATTACGTTTCTGGTTTTCTTACACTTTGAACAAGCCACTTCAGTGTACAATGTGTTACTTCACTTGCTTGTTATATGCATCTTATTTCTTCTAGCACTGCAGGCTCCCATCTTGGATCTTCTTGACATTCAAAAGGTTACTTCAAATTTTTTCTCATTTATAGCTGCCCTTGAGCGAGGGTGATGAAGTTGATTAGAGCATTGTGGTTAGGGTTCGTCTACGGTAAGCCTGTTCGCATATGCAACGGATTTGGTAACCGTTAGATTTCGCATCCCCTTACCATCAACCCCAAACTTCCGTTCCCCTCCGCTACACGTGATCTCTCCCCAGATCCCGACACTTCTCATCCGTTTTTCTGATGACTCCCGTTTTCAAACAAAAAGAACTCGGCAAACCAAGATAGATGATCACTCCCCAAGTACCTTGCAATTCCTAAGAGTGATCTTTCATGATTTGCTGTGAACGGACCTTGTAACCATTAGATTTGCTGCAATCTTGAACGGCCACTCCACCAACTTTTTTTTTTTCTTTCATGATCAGACCTTTCATGTAATTTTGAAAAAAAAAAATCCTTTCCAGTAACTCTTGACTTTGAGCTTCCATAAAATTTCTATTGCAGTTTAGTTCAATTAAAGCCCAAGAATTGCTTATATGTTATCTTTTCCATGGCCTTTCAACTATTTTAAATAACTAAACAAAAAGAAAAAAAGAAATATGAATTAGTTTTTCAAATATGGTACCTCAGCTACATCATCCAAAATATAACACCTTAGTTCTCAAGTATACATGACTCTCAGATTTTCATCATTAAAATACAAATACAAAAATTTTCAACAATTCCTTTAAAGCATAAGCACAAAATGTGTTCCCTTTGTAATAGCTCTTACACCGTCCCAATCTACTTGAGCTGTAGTCCATTTGTGAAATGCTAAAAAAATCAAAATCCAAAATTACGACACTCATTCTCAATTAAGCAAAAGATATCCAAAAATTTCCATCTGTTTATCTTTAAATTAGACCATACCAGCAACATTCAAATTCATGCTTCCTCGCCCATTGTGCTGTCTTGACTTGGAACACAATATTCATGTTGAATAAGTAAGGTGATGCAGTTCCCTGAAGATCAATGTGATATATACATATACATATATATGGAGAGACATTATGCTTAATTAGCCAAAATATTAGAATAATCAAACAAATTGTAAAAATTGCTTAATTAAACATTTGTACCTGAATAAGTTGTCCTACTTGTCCGTAAATGCAAGCATCAATATTATTATTAAATCATGCATTCTATTGAAATTTCCATCACTGGCATAGTTAGAATTTGTCGGTGGCCAATACAACTTTGGCATTGTTAATTCCTGCATTAAATTAATATGACGTCAATAAATGGCTTTTATTGGATATTTCTAGGAATAAAGTTAGTTTTGTAATTACAAAGATGAGAGTAACTCAATGCTTGAGTAAAAGAGAGTGGATGATAGACTGAAGACCCAATGTTAGACTGTGTAGGGAAAGGCCTATGTGGTATGTCATGGTTTGAAATTGAAGTGAGAGACATTTCTGGCCTCATTACCAATTGCTCCTGTAAATAACAAAGATTATTACACTCCCAAAAATAAGAAATATGAGTCATTATAGGCCTTTCCAAAAAAAAAAAAAAAAGAATAATGACGTAGACACAAAGATAACCAAGTACAAGATAGAATCGGTATACCTTACTAAAATGTCCATGCTCATTAGCAGTGACGTTAATTGTGCATCGGCAACCTCAGATTTATGAGTTAAAACACTAACAACTATGTATCAAAAGATGACGGTTGAAAAAAGAAAAAAAAAAAAAAAGAAACAATGCCGGTTGAAAAGCTAACAACAGTACTGGATATGTAGTCCTAACTTTTACCTAAGTGCATTGAGAGGTTCATTAGCACTGGACATGCTCAACTGTGTTATGGTGTTCATTTGCTTCGTACTTCCCCTGCCACTTATGTTAGTAATTGCCTCTATGGGCATAATCCTTAGTTTCTTGCTAGTCCTTTTAGCATCAATCTTCTTGATTGGAGGATCAAGTAATGGCAACGATGAGCTTGAACAGTTTCTGTAGGTTTTCACCTTCTTTTTTCTGCCCAACAACATCAAGGCAAACATTCTTCAATGCAATTTCAACTTCTTTAGTAACCTTTGGAAACCATTCAAGGCTATATGTCATACACTTCATTTTTAACTGCATCTTTCACTGAAATATTGATTGCTTCGCAACAAAGATTAGTATACCGCAATGTCACAGACTCATGACAATCTGCTCGCATAGTGTAACAGCCTTGGCTAGTCACTACGGTTCCAGATTTTGCATCCTTGGTCTATCTCTTCATTACATATTGTGGTGGAATACTTTGAACATCAACTACAAGAAATATCTTCAATATGTGTCTGCATGAGTAGCCAGCTAATTCAAATAATCGACAAGTACATTTAGCATCCTCCAATTGCTGATTCTTGATCCGTAAGAATTACTTCGGGTCTCTTACCTTCCATAGCCTTCATCCATGTAGAGAACACCCAAGCAAATGATTCTTCTCTTTCATCAAAAAGCAATGCACCCCCAAATATGATTGTTTGATGATTGGGACAAATGGCATGCCATATCTATTAGTTAGGTAAGTCGGATCAAAACAAACAACATCTCCAAAATAGTGGGTAGTCTATTCTTGACCTTGCATCAGCCCAAAAAAAAATTGTCATATGACCTTCAGAATCAACTTGAATTGAATAAAAAATGGCGGATTATCTACTTGTTGTCTCTCTAAATATTCTAACATAGCTGCTGCATCTGCTTTTCATTAAACTCATTATAAGATTTGTCCTGATTCCCACTGAATGCATATTCTTGATCATTTCTGCTTCACCATTAGACATATGCCTATGAGATCGATGATTACGGTTTGCTTGGAGTTGTTAAAGGGTGATTATGAGTTTCAACCACTTGCGATCCAACCCACTTCCCATCTTTATCTTTTTATTGCAATATGGGAGCGTTTGGTAGAATATAATCCTAATAGGATTATATATAATTTTATAACAGATAATCAGATTACATTGTTTGTTCGTTATTTTCACAGATAATGCTGTATTACATATAATATAGCATTACCTCAAAAAGAGGTAATCTGATTGTCTAGGGGAAGTGGCCAAGTGATTACATATAATCTTACAATTCTACAATCTTGCAACAAGATAACTTCAGGATCAAAATATTTCATCAAAATAAATTAAAATAAATCAAAATAAATTATGGGTAGTCCCAGTTGGTGAAAATAGAAAAGAAACATAATGGGTGATGTCACGAAAAATGATTGGTCTCAAAATTAAGTTGTTCCTCTAGAAAATAGATAATAATCAATAAGCGAGGATGGAAATACTTTAGAAAAATTAGCTTATATTCTATGTAATCTAAATTGTATATCAAACACTGTAATATAGGATTTCTTATAATTTTACAACAATATTACTGCACATACCAAACACTGCAATATAGGATTTTCGATAATTTTATCAGATAATCATATTCTTTCTGTAATCATATTACTATAGCAACGTTACCTACACCAAACGCCACCTAAGTGCTTGGCATCCGGTTCTTGAATCTGTTTGAATTCTTTGCCTTTCTTCATCTCCTTTTCCGGAATTCCTAAACCCCTGAATTGAGCAGCAAAACCGACGACCTCTAGTATCACAAGTGCGCTGAGATTTCCGAGTTGTATGTTTCCTTGTACCAAATCCCTTCTCTCTTGCATAAGCATTGTAATAACTTGTTTGAATCTTCACATGAATCAAACTGCATGCCTACATAAAGGACAAGGTGTTTTTGCCCTTACCTCATTATCCTGTGTTTCATTGGAATTCTCATTTGCAGTGCCATCATCTTTCATACCTTCAACTTTATCTTTATCTAATTTGTCATTTTCTTCTTCAAGCATGAGTTCACATAGTCGGTTATTGTACTCTTCCGATAAAAGCAAATTATTTTCCAAATCATTCATTGTAGTTTGCATGCTGTTATCTACAAAACATACAAATTAAGGTCCTAGTTTTATTTGACACAAATTAAATTATGTGAAGATGTAAACATCAGTTTCTAAAATACAGTAAACATATGAAATCCCAATTCTAATTACACACAACGATATTATAAAAGACTTTTTTCTTGGCCATCAAGATGAAAAAATTATAATACTGTTAAAAATTAAAATTGTGACAAGATTCTCCAGAAAAAAATAAAGAAAGAATTGTGACAAGATTTTACCTTTAGTTCTTCCACTGGAAAATAGCTGTGCATAGTGTAGACTAATAAAATAATTTTCTGAGCTTCAACCAAATCGTACTGTAGTAAAAAACTATGGAAGCTCAAAGGTTACAGATGGGGGGTGGTTGTTAGAGTAACCCGCCAAATGATTGCTTTTCCCGCGTTATAAACAGAGTAAATGTAAGAAGTTGAAAGGATTAATGTGTTGGACGGATGACGTCTCATTTTATTGATAAAAAGCCACTCAGGACCGCAGCAAATCCAACGGTTATCAGACCCTTCACATATGCGAACGGGCTTACCGTAGACGAACCCTTGTGGTTAAAGGCATTGAGCCCTGCTTATTTATTAAATTTCACAAAGGCTGATGTTGGTTGAGACTGCGTGGTTGTTGTCCACAATACGTAGAAAGTGACTTGTATATATCCGGTACCCATGAATTTAGGTGTTCATAGTTCTCATCTATAATCCATTTCTTTAGACTAGTTAATTGCCTCATTGCATTTTATACACATCTCAACATGCTTAGTATTTTGGAACTTATTCTATCCTCTTTCCTTATTACCTGTGCCCAGTTCATGGAGTAGTTTATTGAGTTCTTCATGAGGACTTGTCCGCGGTATATTTTTTAGTGCCTACTATTGGACTCCTGCAAGGCTGCAACATTATTGATTGCTGCAAGCCTATTTTTTTTTTTGGGTAGAAGAGAGGAGCTAAGCTGGAATTAAAGAATGAAAATGGTTCACAGATACACCGACCACCCGCCTACAGATGATTGAACAGCCTTCAGACCTAATACACACAATAAATAGCTGTCCCTAAAGCAAAAGCCAGCGCACCAAGAAGATGAGCTAGCAGCAAGGATTACAAAATGTATAAAACCCAATAGCCAAGGAATTGCATGATCTATGTCTTTTAACTCCTGCTGCATCCTCTGACCAAGCCTTTCAAATTGAGAGCAAACTATCAGCACATCCCCGACTGTTGAATACTGGTGCGGTGACAGCAAAGGAAGTGAAATGAGTATACAGACTTCAGGCTCCCGACCCAGCTCAATTGCTTGTCAGAAGAACATTTGTGACAGCATAAATACAATAATCATAGAGCACCAACCAAGTAAGTGATGATGCGCCAACTTGGAGATATTTGTAATGTCTCTGTCGAGTGCGAGAAGTCGGTAGTCCAAAGTAGATCCTGTAGTGTTCCAATTTATATGCAAGTACTCAATAACGGCAAAGCCTTGAAAGTATTGCAGCATTTGTGGATTGGGATATAGAATTTGCGTGATGATGATTGCATATCCAACACAATACAGTGAGAACTCTACAGATATACAGCTGGCAGCATGGGAAACTTGAAGCAATTGGAACATAGTATCCGTCAAGTCCAAACATATGAGATAGAGACATTAGAAGGCATTGGAGAAAGCTTATGGCAACAGCAAGATTCCGGCATCCAATACAGCACCAGTAGATGGGTATGACGTTCATTAATTCAGAATCAACTGAATACCCAGCGTACTGAAGAGAATAGAAAGAACATGGCAAATAGTTGTGAAGTTCAGAGCAAGCATCAGAAGACCAAGGTAAATAGTTCCTTAGCAGATTGTTATCATGCAATAGTATACATTGAAGGAAAAGCCCTGAAACAAGAGCGACATGAATAAAATCCAAAATCTTCAAATATAGTGGAGAGATGGAAGAGCTTTGAAAAGCCACAGCTTTGTCCATGATATACTGGAACCCAGAGCAATACAATAAGATTAAGAAATGCATATCTTTGGGGCAAGAAAGAAACATAAAGAGACATAAATTTCCAGACTTCTTTGCAGGAAATATAGATTCATCCTCTTGAGAGTTGCATTGAAAACAGAGTGTCTTAGCTTCATCTTTAATACCTTATAAAGGGAATTGACCTTCTATCAGCCTGTATAACACCTGCAAATTGAGGACTGGAAATGACATAATAAATATCCATGACATCACCTTTTAGGGCAAAATCAGCAGCTTGGTTTCCTTCACGGTAAGTATGAGAAATGGATATCGTTCTACTTTTCTTCCACTGTTTAATGTCATCCAGGATAGGAGATTGGATCCTTATACCCTGATCTGATTTTAATAATCAGGTAATAACAGTAATGGAATCACCCTCTAACCAAATGTTTTGAGCGTTGAGATCTTTTATGGCAAAGCGAAAGCCACACCAAGCAGCCACAAGTTCAGCAGAGGATATTGAAGAGGGTTGCAAAATTTTGCACCTAACTTTTAGCGGAACCCATTATGGTCTTGAATAATGAAGCAAATGGCGGCCTTTGTACCAGAGACTGAAGCATCAAAGTTCACCTTCAAGACACCTAAGGGAGTGGGCAGTGAAGACACAATGGCATCATTTACATGATTGGAAGGGATAGAAGAGTGATTGTCCCGGTGCCTTAATTGAGTATCTGAGGGTGAGTGGAAGATGCATTGAAGAGCATCAAAGGACATAATATTTACTGTATCAATGATGTGGAAGGGAGAAATAACACAATCCTGAAAGATCCTATCATTTCTAGCTTCCCACAAAAGCCATGGAAGATGGGCAATCATCATTTTCAAGGAGTTTTTCATCTTAGTTTAGACAAAAATTCAATCAGTGTTGACAATGAGTCCAGCTGGTATCCCAATCCACTTTTACTACCAAGTAATCTCCAGCTAGCCACCACAAATGGACAAGATACAATAACATGATCACAGTTTCTTCTAATTGACAAAGGTCACAAGTAACTCCGATAGAAGGAATGATATTTTTTTGGTTAAATAACATTTAGTAGGAAGTTTCCTCAAAAGAAGCTTCCACCAAAAAGTTTTCACTCTTAGAGGGTCGGGTAGCTTCCAAATTCAGGTAAAGTTAATGTGAGTATCAGAATTAGAAGCATGAGAAACCAAGGGAAGGAAGTCTCATAGTAGGAGCAGAAGAATTACTTTGGGCCCACGTCAGCTGATCAGACCATGATTTTTGCACTATAGGAATGCGTTTAACATGGTTCATCATCTCAACCGAGAAAAGATTGCTTAAAAGATTTTCATTCCAGATCCGATCTGGGTTGATGAGCTCAGAGACACTTTGAAAGTCTTCAATATGATCCATATTAAGAAATGTAAGCCATGCTGTAAAAGGAATATTAGAGTGCCAGGCATCTGCTATTACACGAATAGATTAATCGGATGCGACTTGCCATTGAAATGCATATTGAATTTTATTCCCCATCCAACTTATTTTATTCTAAATTGTAGAACAAGGTCGTGGCTTTTTATAACTAAGCCAAGAACCATTGAAATGATATTTACTAGCTACTACTTCGACCCAAAGAGAATTAGGATGAAAGACAAGCTGGGCAGCTAATTTGCAAAGGAAGACTTGTTTTTAACACCGAGAGATACCAGTCCAAGGCCTCCACGGTTTTTAGGCATACAAACTATGCTCCAAGCTATCAAATGAACTTCTTTTTATCCAAGGGATGGACCCAAAGAAAGGCATGAAACTCTTGCTCCAAACGATTAAGTATAGAGATAGGAATGTGTATGGAAGACGTATAATAGATAAGTAATGAAGAGAGAACAGATTGAAGGAGAGTGAGTCTTCTAACAAAAGATAACACCTTCCATTTCTAACCTCCATTTTCCTCGCACCTTATCCAACAAGGAATTGAATACAGAAGGGCGAAGGATAGAGCCAGCGATAGGAATTCCAAGGTAGTACCAGATATCTTCCTTGAGAGTAATCTGAAAGAGGCTCAAAATTTATCTTTTAATGCTTCGAGAATTGGAGAGGTTGGATCTAATATGGGATCTAGAGAAGTTAACTGATTGACCTGATAATATACAATAAGAATCCACGATGGCTCGTAAGACCATAGCATCTTTGATAGTATCTCTAAAGACCATAATGCAATTATTAGCAAAAATATGTGCGATATCAAAGGGCCCTCTCGGATCCTATAGGCTTTCAATTGCTGCAAGGTATTAAAAATCAAGTGTATGAACTGGCATACAAAATACATAAGATATGTCATTGCAAGTTAGGCTATGTTTATACTCTCACCATTTTTAATCTGCATTGGATTTTATGGTTTAGCTAAAGTCATCACAAGGTATCAGGATTAGTGATTTAGGTTACTGTGACATGACCAAGTTATTTAAGGTGGAAATTATCAGGAATGTGGCATTCAGTTGCATCACAATTGCTTTTTTCCTGTTGAAATGCGTGATAATGTGTTAACTTGCATCAAATCTTATTTGTTCTGCACACCGAGCAACTTTCAATTACCCTTTTGGGTGCTGAAGCTGATTATTATGTCCTTGCTCTTGAGGCTGATATGGCTAGAATTTCATCTTGCTATCTTTGGATAGTTATTTTTTTATAATTGCAATCCTTTTGTGATGATTTGACACTAATACTACAGAGTTATAGTTGCACTACGTGATATAGAATATTATGGGCATGGATCACTGTTTTTCTCAGAATAAGCTTTTTACAATATGTGTTGTCTGTCTGTTGATATCACAAGATGAAATAGTATATTATTATTGGAATTGCTCTCAAGAATACTTTTAAGCTTATCTTTCTTTTTATCGATTTATTGAAATCTCAACTCTTAAGAAATTATGAATAGCATCCTGTGATAGAGAAATAACTTCTATTTGTTTCTTTTATTCTAATGATATAGTTGAACAATTACAGGATATAATCAATGCCATAAGATCTGATATACTTCAAAAATTATGGGGGGGAGACCTCTTTTATCAATCTGTCTTGCAAAAGACTTAAATATGATTAAAGTTCTAGAATCATTAAGTGGGATAGGGCTTTGCCCATAATGGACCTTCCAATAATGAAAATCTAATCTCTGTGATAGGAGATTCCTTGAAAAAGATTCAATACGGTAATAACAAGCTAATTGGTTAGTCGGAAAGCACAAGTGGTTTATCTGATATAGAAGTTATAGACTCCATCTCATTTCTATGATGATTAGTGCTCTTATGTAGCGGTTAGGAAGAGTTTTAACTCTAAATGAGATTCGAGATGGTATTTTCTACAAAATATGACTCTACACACATCCCTGGAGGACCTCACCTATATGAGAGTGTCCATGCAGGACTGCGGATATGAGATTTGGGCCATCTCTAGTAACTCTCATAAAAAATCAAGATACATGTACAGGGCCACTAATGCACAGACTAGCGATGAAGAAATTCTATACTATGCATATGGTAATTAAAGTTTGATTCAAGAAAAACATAGTTCAAGGTCTATTTCACTCTATTTCCTTAGATAGAAACCATTTACACTAAATAAAGTTAAGTTATCTTATCCATTGCATAGTATAAGTATCCAAAAATTAGTATTATTTTATTTTTTGAAAATATTTTGAATTTTTGAGGGATTGTTGGAGAAAATCCAAAGAAAAATTAAATTTATTTAATTTATTTTTAATATTTAATTTTTTATTATCATAATCTTAATTTCTGATCGTTGGACTCCTAATTACCAATGGTCATATGTATTTAATATTATTTTATTTCTGATCATTGAATTTTGTATTAAAGATTCTGACCATTGAGATTCTTATTAAAGATTTTGATGGGTCAATAAAAGCCCCAACGGTCATAAACAGCTACAAACGGTCATTTTGATTGGTTATAAAAAGATCTCCTTGAGACCTAATCCAATAAGTTATCCAAGAGCCTTTTAATTTTCTTTCTTCAATAATTCTCTCTCTTTAGTTACAAAATTTCTTTTCTCTCCATCTTTTTGAATGCTGGAAAGTTTTCATTAACATCCTCCACGATCGTACTCATGGATGGAAGATACTGAAAAAGTATTCATTAATCTTCTCCACGATCGTGCTCGTAGGTAGAAGATACCGATCGTATTTTGGGATGATGTTTCCGAAATTTCCTACACGAATGATGAAAATACGCTTTAGCACAGTACCTCATACGCTTTCGATTTAATCATTTTTTTATTCTTAAATTTCTATAAATTATTTACAATATTCTTTTACCATCAAAATTTTATTAATTTTTTAAATTATATCTAATTTTTAAATATTATGCTAATGATACCATCTTTGCTTGTACGCCTGGTACCATCCTATCACCACGATCTAGTGAGATCAAGCAATCCATGAACTCGCACGCTGTGGCTAATGTATGGCCCTTTCCCTTATATCATAAACAACAACAACACCAACTTGGAATTCAGTGCCCACACTGAATAAATAAATAAACATAGAAATAGAAATTAAAAAAAAAAACCGTCAGGATCAAAATAGAAATCAACCGTCTATTTTGAGAATAAATAGAAATTCCAGAGTCTGTGATGAAATTTATAGACCTAGGCCCGAAGCATAGTTCCATGTCTGCTTTTGAAGCACAGGCAAAAGCTTAAAAAAGGGCTTTGTTTAAGGAAAGTTTCATCCGGTATTTTGCAGGAGGAGAGGGGAGGGAAGAGAGCATTCACTTACATAATATACCTTAATTACATAGGCTGAAGCAAAACTTACATAGTACACTTTAATTACATAGACTGTAGCAAATACTAACAGAAAGAAACTGTAATTTTCTTATTTTTTTGACAGACTCCGTCCAATCCCTAAGGTTTGATTACTGTAAATAAGACACATGGCAATATGAACACGGTGGAAAAATGCAAGTCACCAAAGCAGCAATTATTCCCCAGCAGTTGCCCCAGGAAGTAGAAACTGCACTTGTCACCACTATTTTGTTCTGCATGATTGTTAAGCGAGCTTTAAAATGCTTCAGCACAGCAGTATGTCCTTGACTCCACACCCAATAGAAGGTGGTGTACACTACTGATGTCCTCTCAGTTCTTGTTATCAGTTGGTTTCCGGGTTTTCGGTTGGGTACTAACAGCAAGTTGAAGATGCTTGCACCTTTCATACTCGCAATTATGATCTACCATACTAGATATAAATTACGAATGAAGGTCAGGCTAAAATGATCTAAAACAGCAATAATACTTCTTCCCCAACTTTGCAATCCTGCCAGCAGACTTCGATCCCTGCCCTTTGGAAGTTCTGCTACCATGTGAACTATCAGAAGAAGATTGATCTGAATGAGAGTCTGGAGATTTACCAGAATCAGAAGCCCTTCCACTATGAGATAGCTCATCAGCGGAAGAGGAAGGCTCTGAAGCCCGTGCTTCTTCAGGAATTGGATTGGCAGATGTGCCCCCTTCGACCACAAGATTACTTCTACTGTTACTGCAAACTGAGCCTACAAAGAAATGAATAGAATTTAATTCCAGTCTTTCTTAAATTGTCCATGCCAAACTAAGATTGTTGCAGGCTCAAGAGGCAGTGCCAATTCAAGCCTCATATGAATCTAAAGCTTCACACCATAGATAGCAAGAAACTAGACAGTTAAAAGATATAGATCTCAAGGCAATAAAGAAAAGAAGTAACAAGCAAATGAAAAGAACATATAAAGACCTTGACAATATTCAAATCAGCAAATGAAGACAGACTTAGTATGTGATGCGTTGGCTTACTGAAAATAAGAAGGGAATCCACAAGATTAGCTTGTCTTGATATAGCTTGGCCTTAAAGATGAAGGAATCAAATAGGAATATAATTAGCTTAAAATAAGAAAGAGGTTAACTAATGATATGGATCAGGTTAACTTAAAAGTGTTTCAATGAGATCCTGAAGATAGGGATATGAGAAATGATTGTAGTAGTATGATGCCATTTAATGGATATGAAATGACTATAAAATCACAACAGCAAAGTCCACAAGTGAGAGCCAATCAATGACATTAAAGGAGTGATGGAACAAATATTGACAAAAATGACAGAAAGATCATGGATGCAATCATTTATGATTAACTTGTTTATAAGCTTAGTGAGAAAAGAAGGAATGTATATATATATTTATTAAATTAGGATAAATAATCTGATACAGTACATACTGTGGTATAACTGGAAACTAGGTGTTGCATATAGATTATATATGGCACACTACCATCATGAAAGACATATGACGAAGCTAATAATGAGAATTAGTAGAAGATGAGGCATGATAAAATATTCAAGTTGATACAAAGGTTACAGTTTTTCATAAAGCAGATTGCTCAAAAAACTAGGAGGTGACCTGGTATGATCTTATTTTGAACGATATTAGCTGAAGAGACTAGATAAGATAGAATGTTGAAATTGGTCAGGCAAAACCTTCACAAAATCTAACTATAAATAAGAAAATAAAGTATAAACAGGATGCAGTTTTAGTAATAAAAAATGAAACCCCTCAATCATGATTGATGGTGAAGATATACTATAGAGGGATCACTAATGTTGTTTTGGATACAAAACTCAGAAAAGAAAGAATAAAGATAAATGGATATGAAATGAAAATAAATGGTGACGAATGAAGTAGAGGAATATTTCAAGGTGATATGTAATTGGCATGTCTTCAGTTTGAAAATATATCTGTCGGGCAACAAACATCTAAAAAATAAGATGAGCATGGGAAAGGTGAGAACTTTCTGGCAGATGGAATAGACAAAGAGTATCATAGAGAAATGTGGAATTTACACCTACTAAGGCTGGTGATGAAGAAAAGCCAAAGTGGAGGGGTATTGCAACAAAGGATCTGGGGCGCCACATGTAAGGGGAGGGGCTGGGATACGTAAATGGGAGATGCGGAGTAAATACTGTTTAAAATATCTAATAGAAGCTAACAACATATCCCATTAGCATTAGGTGATTCAGAGTTTGATGCACACAGTGCATGTAAAAGCTGGTTCAGATGGCTGTGAAAAAGTAACAGAGCCTTGACTTTTGAGAATGGACATTTTGGAAATACCGACAGTGGAGTCACACTTGAAGTCAAAACCCCAAGTGCTGTCATTATGTATAGCGAAATAATTATATGTATTTGTCAAAGTGACTCTAAAAGGCACAGTTGAGGCTTGCTCATTAAAATTTTATAAATTATTATGTGCTAGAATGCTATAGATGCCATAGCTAAGTCAAAGTAAAATGCATCAATGGAAGAATTTACGACCAGACAAATAGAAAAGCATGTTAGGCCAGTAGCCCTCTTGTCAAGCCCATGTTAAATAGATAATTCTCTTAGATAAATGCATAGTTATTTGAATAATGTGGTTAAATAACAGGACAAGCATACCTGGTGTTGGTGGCATGATAACCACTCGATTTGATTTGACGGATGCTGATACATTGTACCTGCACTCTCCATGCTCTTCTTCCACCCTAACGTTATGGTCATTCTCAAGATCCCTCAATAAGGCATCAGCATCAAAGTATTCATCAGAGTTTACTGACATGAGGCTTGAGTTGTCAGAACTGGATGAAGATGTCTCTGAACTACATAGGTCATTCAGTTCCAAGCAGTCTCCCTTAGAAAAATCACAAGTTGCATACTTTTCCTCAAAACGATCATCAGTTATTGGATCAGTGACACTTGTTCCAGATAACACCGACTGCCCCTGCTCATCACCACCAATCGTCTACGCAGAAATAATATAGAATCCAAAGTGAATATTTGTATAAGGAAATTGATCAGCCATTATTCTCATAACACTGGACAGAAATAAAAGGCTCAGTGCCTTCTTCTAATAAAATGGTACAATATAAGCTAACAATTGTCCAAAAAGTGAATAACCACATAGGACAACAAGCAAAAAGAGTGATAAAAAAGCAAAGCAAATCATGCATGAGGATGTTCAAAACAAACAAGGTTTATATTCTAATCTTACTTTGACATGCTAATAATTACCCAACAAGAAATTATGAAGATACCAACTAAAAACTATGCCTAAAAATAAGAAACAAGGTAGAATGAAAATTGACAGGATTCAAAAGTGAATTGGCATTCAGTGCATGAACAAAGCACCATAAGAAAATCAACTAATACAGAGAAAGACCCATCAACAAGAAAAAGAAATGAGTTCTACCTGGGATCTGTTTTCAGCATCCCTTGAAGACAAATTGTTTTCTTCTTGTTCTAGAATATTCAGCAAGGCATATTCTAGGTAATCACATTCAGCACCATCTGCAATTGCAGAATTATGTTGTTCCTCATGATTTGGCCTTTCATCAATTTGCAAGAAGACTCTACACAGAGAACTATAATCCTGTAAAAATCATGCAAGCACATCAATAGTCTATCGGAAGGTAGTGAGAAAATCCACATGATAAAAGAATCAACTCAAAACCAAGTACAGGTTGCCAAATATATGTAATACCTGTTCTTTATTAATTCCATTGATTGTCTTCTGTTCTGCTTGATATTCATGCATCATCCACCCAGTTCTATTTCCATTGGGAGCCTTCCCTACATAAAATTCCCTCGTTGTTTTTCTGCCCACAGTAGGAGTACCTGCGAATATTCTGAGATCATCCCTGGATTTCCAGTACCCAATTCTTGTCACTTTAAATTCACTGTCACCGTTCAAAGATTGCGGATCCTCGGGATTGTACAAGTACCATATATCTTCTGCACAACACATTCACGTGTCAGCTGCTTTCTACTTTATTTTATGGTTTATTATTAGCAAATGTAAAGTAAACTGAGGAAAGCTCTGATTACAGCAGAGGTTAAAGCTTATATGTTTGGATATGACAAAGGATTTATGCAAAAAGAATTTATTTTTTGGACTTCATGTGCAGCCAGGATTTTACAAGCTAGATGGCCAGTTGATAAGATTAAATTCCCTCTTTTCTATGAATTATGCAATCCTGATGATAGTTAGAAATGCCATATATCTAGCCATTTGGATCAGTTAGCATTGGATTTCAGGAATCTTTTAGTTTAGGAGATCAAGACTCGCTACAATGATTGCCCTTTGCTCCACATATGGAACAGTTTAGGCATGAGTTGCACATCAGACCATGCAGCCAGTATGCACCTAGTGATGAAAGTTGTCTACATTTTATCAGCCTGAACCCTGTGTGATTAAACATGACAAGCGTAAGAGGCTGAATATAAATAATAGTTACAAAAATCGGACTGGTGACCAACCCGGTCAAGGGCTCGGGCCACTGGGTCACTGGTCCAACCACCAGGTTAATCGATCAAATTGAGGGCTATAATTAAAAATATTTTAAAAATAAAAAATAGATATCATGTAAAAAAATATGTCCGGCTATTTATATTTTCTATAAGAATTATTATAATTTTACCCCAAATACAACCTCTTTTTGGTATAAAATACTATTCTTTAAAATACAATGATCTACAGCGTATACAAAACTCTAATTGCAACATAAATAGAAAAAATGATTTATTTAATTATGAAAAGTGTAAGTTGTATATAGTGTGGGAAACATATAAAGGTATTATCTTTTATTGTTTAACCAGTAAAGTTAGTACCCAAAAGGCATATAATGCACTATATATATTTTTTTTAATTTTGCACCAAAGAAGAAAGAAACTGATTATGTTTATTGAAGAAATTAATAATTAAAATATTGAGAAATAACATCTTTTGAATAACATAACATACATATTGTCCCTTGGCAAGTTTTTAACAGTTGTCCTGGTGGTTGAGATATAGCTAATCAAACCCTTGGACAATGGTTTGGATCTTTGCTCAAAGATACTTCTAAAAACTTTTTGGCGGCACTTTAGAAGTGGGCCGATTCACCTGATTTTCACCCGATTTCCTGAAAATTGGTCAGGGTAGCAGTTCTGAACCAGTTGAACCACATTTCAGTCCTTCATTGAAAACGAGCCAGCCAGGGGTCTGGTTCATCGTTTTCAATCTGACCAGCTAGTGCGGACTGATTATTACAACTACAATATAAACTCTTTCAATCATAGAGGAAGAACCGTAGAAATAATCTTGAAGCACTATATATGATATATCTGCCTGAAGAAGATCAAGACAAGCATGGAATCTGAACAATCTAAGACCAACACCAAGTTGTTCTTGGGGAGCTGAAGAGAGTCCCAAGACTTCATCAAACCCATGAAACTTCATGAAATTGTCCTTAGCAAGGTTACCACAATTAAATTAGAAATGCTACAAAATTAGCTGATATCATCTGCATATAAATGAATTATTCCATGTTTCAGCAACCACTGAATTTGATTCCTAAATTGTAGAATGCAGAAAACTGAAGTAAATGCAAATGTCATGATGGCAATAGGCCCCATACATAGCAATCCTGAAAGAATCATGCCTTAAGAGGAAAAGTTGCATTGAGGGTGCATGAACAGAAAACAATGTATAGAATATCTAAGATGAACTATATACACACCACAAGAAGAAGGAAGCTGTCCACCCCAGATGTATCTCATGAGTTATTTTTAGTTTCAATGTCATCTAGTGTTCAGGCTGTGTTTGATAATGTGATCATCAAAGATGTATTAATCTTAGTCAAGCAGGTTCAAACCTTGGACTCTCCCCAATGCAACCATGAGGAGAGGGGGGCAGCAATCAAAGGACCCAAATCTATTGGCATCCCAAAGCAATTATTAAGAGGATTTAAAAATGCAACTACAAATAACAAAGAAAGACATTCTTCCTCAAATTTCAGATATCCTATCTCAAAGAAAGAAACCCTTCGATGCAGATTTAAGATGCATTGCAATTTTGTCTTCCAGAAATTCTTTATTATAAAAGAATCTTCTGAACTGACAACCTTCCAATAATTGAAGAACAAAATAAAAATTGGCAGCATAAATCATTTAATGGTGCAAACTTCAAGCCTACAATAGACATTGTCTTTACCTGACTCAGTCATCGTTGCTTATTAAGTTGATCAAAAGATTTCTGTCTAATCACATGAGGGAAAAGACCATAAATGTTTTGAAAGAAACTATTCCAGTTTCATATTCAAGAATCATGTGTCCACAAAACCCTTGAAAACTTCAGATACATAATTACACAGCTAGTGCATATAGGCATTGTGTTTCATGCATAAAGAACCCATAAGATCCTCCATCCTTTTGCATTTCATTCCAATCAGTTATACTAGTTGATAATTAATCTAAAACAGAATCTCATATTTTCTCTTACTAGTCTATGTATTGACAATCTGATGCAGGACATGGAGAGAAGCAGTAGAAGAGGGAAAAGAAGAGAAGAAGAAGGAGAAAAGAAGCAGAGAGAAGAAGGCAGAGGAAGAGAGAAACAGGAGATCTCAATATTAAGTAATCTCAATAATTCAATCTGTATTCACAATTTACATAGCAATGTGTTTACATAGACAACCAAAAGCTTAATAAGAGGACATTTAAAACAAATACTAGAGTCCACATAAAATTCTAATTCTAGAGTACACAAAATTCTAGTTCTTAAGTCCACACAGAAATAAAATTTCTAATTTCTACATTTGCACCTAACAAAAGTGCTCCTAATTCCTTATTATCAGATGGTCCTCCATCACAATCACTATCCTAAGTATCTAAAATATAACTGCAAATTTGGTTCTTATAACAGAAAATATAGGCAGCAAAATAACGAAATAAGCACAAGCATTAAACCAAAAAGATGAAACTTTGCTTAATCACTGATAAAGAGACTTTGTTTCCGTATGTCTTCTTGATTTCCTATAGACCCAGAAGTCCTATCAATTACACAAGACAACAGAAGAACATCTTAATTGCGAACCCACAACATTGAAATTCACGTTCCCTTAACAATACAGTAATCTAAATACTACCAATATCGAAACCAAATAACAGTGTGAAGGAAACTAAACACATAGATCAATCTATTCAAATTTTCAGTACCTTCACTATAAATGCAAAGTAGGATAAGGGAAAAAGAGGCAACTCGTAAGTATGATCCAATGCTAACCAGGAGAATTCCATGGTTCGATGCTGAAAGGATTCACTTCAGTGATCACGTTGGCTGGGACAGGATCCCCAGCCTTCCTTTCTCCAATGAACTGTACGAGTTCTTCATCAGTTGACAATATGTTGATATCTGGTGGCACCGAGACAGGCGCTGAAGGACACATTTGAGACCCTGACATGGAACAAGAACCCAATAAAGGCAGCCACGGGTCGTATATTTAGTACTTCCCCAATTTATCCAATCAGTAAGTTCACGGAAAGAGAGATGAAAAACAAATCCAACGTTTCTTTGCTTAACATTGTTAGATATAATACAATTCTCAAGTTATTATTTGTTATATCAATTGCCCTATCTGTTATAAAATGAAAAGGGAGATTAACCGAGAAATTTAAAAATTCTTCTATAATTAGAATCAAATCCATGACTGCAGATGGGTACAAGATCATGATTTTTTCCTTCTCAAAAGCTATGCAAAAAAACACGACATTAAAAAAAGATAATTCTACATTTTTCTTTCGAGAATTAGAAAAAATCGATATGGTTCCATACAATTTACTCACACAAAACCAAATAAATATCTCGATTCAAGAATCAATTCCGCAAAACTTCCGAATATGCTGCCACGATTCTCTATAAAACTCTGCATTTGTGGAAGAAACGACATGTTCGGGCCCGAATCATTCTGTCGCAACACTTCGATGATTCAAGAAATATCTCCATCAACCAAAGAAAAGATCCACTTGGAGAATCCCCAACAACCAAAGAACCCCGAATCTCCTTTCCCATATCAACACCCAAAAAAAATCCAAGACAAATAAATAAATCCAGAAAACGAATCTCAGAGAGCATATTCTAGAACGATTCCCCGATATCTTCCGTCGAATTATCTCAAACAAAGAATCGAAATCAAAGAAATTCGACAATTTTTCTCTAATCTAACCTCAGAGCCGATCGATCGGCGAGGGGCGATCTCCGACTCCCCTCTCTCTCACTCCCCGCTGCAGCTGGGAAGACTGGCTTCATGGCTTCGCCAGGATCGAAAAAACGAGGTGCGAAGAGAGAGGGAGGGGGTATTTATAGGACTGAGGAACCCAACACTAACTATGGCTCTTAACCGCGGTTTGTACCGCAGCCGGAACGCAGTCAAGTGAACGCGCTGCCGCTCCACCTCGAAAGCCGCCCATTTTACTGCCGCTGTACCATGACGTCAAACTCACCGTACGTTTCATACATCATCGTTGAGTGTTTTATCAAATTAATTTAAAAAAAATTATTATAAAAATAATTAATTTTAATTATTTATCAGATTGACGTAAAAAGATAAAACGTCATTTCATCGTCACGTTATCCATCTTT
>KE504896.1:558304-573468 GCA_000441515.1 Elaeis oleifera | reverse complement strand
CCCATTTGAGTGCTCCATTTCTGTTGAGGCAGAGTACTGACTTGAGCGTCGGAGGGTCTTGTCGGAGCACCCCCAACTCCGGTTTAGACTTTCCATGCAGGTCCCGGCGGCGGCCGTGATCCCCTCGACTCCAATTTCTCCAGCATCAGCAGAATTTTGCACCAATAATATTGAATACACATATATACTTAAAAGTCTTATATTAGTTACTTATTATGCACTTAGCTACAATATGTGATGAAAATATTTTACTTTCAATTTTTTACTTTAGAACCAAAGCTACTAATTACTTTTATTATAAAATATATGTTAATAATTATATAGTGTAGAAATAGTTATTTATTAGATTCAATTACTTTATTGGCTTGGTTGACATACACTTGATATACTTTTTTATTTATACTTAATTTTTAGGGGATAAATTAAAGATGAATCACTATCATGGGATGAATTGGAATTATCTATTTGAAGATAAAACTATAATGAAGAAAAGAGAAAAAAAATATTATTATTATTATTATTATTGATATTTTGAATAAGTTTATATTTTCTATTTTATAAAGATGGAAGGGTATTATTTTTAAATAAATAAGACTACCTCTATAAGAACTTGTTCAAAAGATAAAGAATTCAAATTATAATATTTTTAAGATACAAAAATATTAATTATGTGATTCTACAATAAAAATATTAAGCGAAAAGAAGCTTGAGATACTAAAGATAATGAGAATGAAGAAAAAATATACAAATATAATTCAGTAATTAATGAACTAATATGATTATCACATTAACTATAAATTGAATATTTATATATAGAGATAGATCATTTATATATATATATATAGAGAGAGAGAGACTATACATATATATACACACACACACACATACACACACATTCGGATAAGGGTTCGGATATTACCCATACCCATAGGTTCGGATCGGATTCGAATTCGAGTTTGAATAGAAAACAGCACTACTCATACCTACCCATATCCGTGCTATAGTTTTCTGATTTTTTCCAAATTCGAACTCAAACCTGGTCAAATCCTATTTTTCGGATTTGATCGGATTTGGGTAGGGTGTATACCCATTGGGTCGGGTCGATTTTGCCATCCCTAGAATTCATCCATGGAGGACTAGGAGCATACAAGGAGAAATTCTTAGGCTTAGGCGCTAAATTTATGCAAAGCAATATATAGTAAGGATAGATCATTAAAAGAGTTATTTTTTTTGACTTGTATAATTTCATTTTAAAAAAATGAGAGGCTCCCAATCATTTTACATGATGTTATCCAGATAGATTAGTCAATATTCATCTTATCCTCAATTTTACTTTCAAGTGAATGGCTAGTATATGTGAAGAGTAAATTGAAAGGGATGTTGTTCCCATTCCTACATAGGATAACGCTGGCTAATTGACTTTTTTAATTACTAGACTATCTTGTTAGCTATAGCTCCTTGTACTATATAATATCATATCTTCTTCGGTTTACCTTCATCCAGGGACATTAGACAAGAATTACAAGCCTAGTTGGAGGTAGGCTTGCCTACAAACCTCCAATTGATGATATAAATGCTCGAGATTTGTGCATCCTCCTCATGGTCTTCAGTACTCATGCTATTCTTATAGCATTCTCTTTAGATGTTTTTGGAAGGTAAGACAAGTCTTAGACACACCTACTATCTTTTATTATCATGCCATTTTTTTCATGTGGTTATCTAATGCAGATTTACCCTAGAAGCTTTACGGCTCTAGTTTACAAAAAGATTAGAAGGTTAGTTCTTCGAATCCTTCTTCTAAAAGAGTTATTATATATACTTGTTAGGCAGTGGTGATGCACCATTATTGCTAAACATTGTGGCCAATGTGGGGTATGGATATGCTGGTATATCCCTTGCCATGTTACTGTTACCAATGTGGGGTATGGAGTTGCTTATATTACTGTTGCCATGGATGTGTGTGTGCATGACATCATTCTTTATAAAGACCATGATAATGGTTCTTCTTGGAGGAGCAAGGGGCTATGAAATATATTCTACTAGGCATCATTATCTTTGGCTCTTTATATTAGTTGCATGTCCTAGAAGTCAATCAGACCGATACATTAATTCTTTATAGGACATAATTTTATACTTGACCTAATTAATAAGGATAGTTAATTTCATTCATGTAATGCATGCGTCTGTAAATAATCTAAAAATTAATAGATGATACAACATATTCTCAAGAGTTGAAAATTTAAGACATGTGTTATTGATGGTTAATTTTAAATTGATCTCGATCAATAAATCATCATGGAGATGGTGATTGATCCGATTGGTGCATGAATCTCTTCTTTTGGAATAGACGAATCTTAAGTCAACAGTATAGGAACACTGAAGCGAGAGTACAGATAGTTATTAGAGAATAACGGTACTGAGCGTGATCAATATGAGAAGTCACTTGGATATCTGCTCACTTATCAGTGAATTCTCGATGCTGTAGTTGTATAAATGGTTCTTAGACCTATGGCACCTCGGCTACTCACAATGAAGTTGCTATACTTTGACTGCACATAAATTTGGTTTCTAGCCATTTAGGTCCTCAGTGTATGTTTGCTATAGTAGATTCACTGTAGGAGTAGGACGCGCACTTAGAAGGGATCTATCGATTTTAATAGTTAAAGAGTAGTCCTATATGATTTATGAAGTCGAGTTCATAAGATCGTGGCCATGACCTAGTGAATTATGGAAATGGATTTCCATGAGATTTCATGATTTGAACTCGAACTGATTAAATTTATATATGACATACGATAGGATTTGATGAATTTTTTATAGCCTTCGTCTTGTCAGAACTCATGATAGAAGAACTGAATCACATGGTAACTATAACTAAAAGTTCATTTTTCTGTTTTATTGGATTGCCACTACATGCTGCTAGACATCATTAATGGATTGTGGGACCAACGAAAATTATTTTGATGGTCTATAATTTTCGATTGATAAATTAAAATTATTCTAATCTATTGAAAAGAGTTTCAATGATATATTGATAGAGATCAAACTATTTCTCACTATCAGACAGAATAGAACCTATGGGATCACACATAAAAGATATTTTGATTGATCGAATTATTGAATCATGATTTCGAATCGTAAATCGTAAGTGGTCTTAATTATCAATTTGATTGATGATTGAACTTAAATATAAAAATTACATTGAGGACTTACTAAGAGTTAGTAAATTATAAGAGGACTAAATTATAATTATTATATATTATTTGATTTGATCAAATATTAGGATTGGATCCTAATCAAATTAAATCAGATTTAATTTGATTAGATTTGATTTGTGTTTGACTCAAACTAGGTTTCATTAATTTAATGGGATTAGATTTAATAGATACTAGATCCAAACCTATCTAGATTAGGTTTGATTTAATCTTTAGTAATGTTTGATTGGTATAGGATTCTAGTCAATTTAAATTAGATTTAATTTAATTAGATATGATTTAAATTTGACTTGAATTGGATTTTATTAGTCTAATGGGATTGGATTTAACCTAATCTAAATTGGACTCCAACTTCCAATAGGATTTGAACCAGCCCTTGACCTAATCCAAAAAAGAGGATATACCCATAAAGTCTCACACCCCAAGGGCCTTCATGCCTCATATTTTCTATGAAGAAAAGAGATGGCATGGGATTTGTTGGCATGGAGAATTTTTAGGGATTAAGTGGGGTAGCAACTTAAGAGATAGAGTTCCACTCTATCTAAACAAAGCCCTAACTAACCTAGGTTTAAATTGAGGGGATAAAGGGGTGCCTCCCCTAACAGGTAACATCAAGATGAGATGCCCCAAGGATGGCATGCAAAAAGCTTGGCGTGAGATCAAGGAGGGCGTATGAGAGCATGGGCGTTGGTTTGGATGGGACACCCTTTCTCCCTTCTTCCTTTCTAACAACCAAGGGTTGGTTGTTGCAGGTAACTCCCTATCTCTCTTTTGTATTTAAGAGTTGGACATATCTTCCTCATCCTCACCCGCATAGATGCTTAATGGTTGGACATTAAAAATTTGATTTGATCTGATTTATTTCTTGATCTATGAGATGGATGGTTCTCTTTCTCTCCTCAAATCTAGTCCAAGGGTTGGACAAGAAGGAAGAATAAGAGATCTGATCTCTTGTCTTCTTCTGTAGATCTTGATTTTTCTCTTAAGAAGAGAAAAATAGAAAAAAAAATCAAATTTGATCCAATTTTGAGTTCTTTCTATAGATCTATTTGATTCTCTTGAGAAGAGAATCAAAAGATCAAATCAATTCGATAATCTAGAGAGTGATCTCTGCAAAAAAACTAGCATCCTAGTGAGATCGAGACCTCCTGATCAGATTAGTTTTGGTGGATATTCGTAGAGATCGGACACTTGTACGGCTACAACGGGACCTCAAAGATATCCTCAAATCATCGGATCATCAGATTATAGTGAAGATCTACCCACAAAAGTTAAATTTAAATCTTTTACTTAGATTTTATCTTGCACATATGATGATGCTTGGATTATAAGATTTGATTTCTATGCATGCTAGATTAGATTAGATCTAATTGAAAAATTATTTAATACTGTTCTAATATAAGGTTGTCTTGACTAACGATAGAACAATATTGAATGGTTGTCCTAGAATGATGTTGAAGTAATATAAAATTTTATTTTACTAATGTACTCTGTATGTGTTTAAATTTTAAAATTTTGCATGCATACCTATCATCATATGATGTCGATATCTAATAGTGGTATCAAAGCCATCCCATTAATACAAGGTTAAGATCTTGATATCAGATCTAAAAATTATTTTTCGATATGAAAGTCTAAATTTTAATTGATCATGAAGATGATTTTAAATATGAAAATCTGATTTTCAGATCTAAAATCTGAAAGGCTGAAATTCATGCGATTGATTTCAAGATCTGAAAGCTATTTTCAGATCTGAAATTCAGATTAATTTATGTTCATGCATTATGTTCCAGATCTGAAAATTAGTTTTCATATTTGAAATTTTAATTTCTTATGTTGATAAATTTGAAATTAATGATTAGTGAAAATCATGTGATGTCATGCTTAATCAGAATTTTTAGATATAAATTTTATCTTAATGTTCATGAATCTAACATTCTAAATCTAATTTTTATGTGATGTAAATTTTATTAGATCTAAATTTATCTTTATTACATGTTCATGCATGAGATGATGTTAATAGATAGAGACTTGCCTTGATGTGATTAATGATAATTTAGATGCATCCAAATTAGGATGATTTGATTGAACATAAGATAAAATTAGTTGAGTCAATCTAGGTTCATCCTGATATAAGGTTGTCCTGACATAATGAAGGTCATTATGTTGCATGGTTGTCCTAGGATGAAAAGATATTGATGTAACATCATAAAAATTATAGTATGAACATAAAAGATTATGTGATAATCATAAGGATTATGAGATAATCATAAGGACTATATGATAGTCATGCACATGTCTTTCATGGATACATGTAGGGATCACTTAGAATCACTACAAATCCTTGGAGTAGGGTTGTATCATAAATACATGATTGTTTGGTTAGTGATTTGCAATCTTTGATGACGGAAATCAATTGGGCTAAATCAATTTGAACTGATTGATCGATTGATGTCTAAGGCAAAGGATAGAATGGTGGTTATTTAATTAGGACCGTTGCATATGCACGGAGAGCCTCCCATCAATCTTGAACTTACCTGATCAATTTGCTCAATTATACTTCTTATTAGGTGCCTAGGTTTGAGTTCACCACGTATGTTGCAATTGTGTCTTGATTCGATCTTGGTGAACCAAGTAAGGATCTCTCAAGTAGATCCATATTAATTATGAATTTATATTGGATATAAATAAATAATTAAAATTTAAGAGATCTAAATTAAATCTCCTCGTATATATATTAAGTTTAGCGATCTTCCATCTTTGTAGAGATGTAGGCGCGCTACTGATGTTGATTGTTCTCGATCAGTCACAGTGGTTCAGTTACACCAAAAATATGCAATCACTCTATTAATATTAAATGCTCTAAGATAAGATGGGTTGGACCCAATATCTGTCAAGTGAGGGATCTAATAACGGTTTTGCATCTGCTGGTGAACGATGGATCTGACTTAACTAAAAAGTATGGTCAATATCTGTCAGGTGAGCCCACATGACTTAAAGATTGAATCACTGCAACATTCTTAGAGAAGCATTGGATAAGAGTTGTCCACTCATCGATATGTGTGTTACCAATATCTGTCAAATGATATGCACGTATATCGATGGGACCGTAGTATCCACTAAAAATTTTAGTCACGAAGGATTTTTGTTCTCCATCCAAAGAGTGTGAGGGATTCGAGAAAATAGTGGGAGCATATTTGTTTTAAAAATTCTTAGAACAAATTTAAAATCAAGTACAAATATTTAAGTAGAATCTCTACTCTTTGATAGAATTAAAAATCAGATTTCAATCTTCATAAACTTAGAACTAATTGACTAACCAATCAAGTTGTAAAGACTAACTCAGGAACCTAAAATGATTTTAAGTTCTAAGAAGTTGAGCTAACCAGGACATCCTTATGTTATCAAATCGTTCGAATTTAAACAAAGGGCAATCAGTTCATAATCATTGTTTGACAATGATTAAATACTTGGATGGGCTTGAGAAACTTGATAGACCATGCACAAAGAATTGAGAATAGATTTGATCTTGTAATTTCTTACAAGTTCATATGAAAGTTTATAGTAAACTACCACATGAATATAATCGATTGCACTTTGACTGAGTTGTTGGACATATTGGTGACTACTGATGGGACCTTGAAGAGCTCAAGGGGAAGGATTCTAGTATACTGGTGAACCTAAAGAAAGGAATAGGGAATATGCCTTTAGAAGGTATGTTGGATTTGCTCGATATTGATATCTGAGCATATAGTTAATGCCATAAGATCTGAAAGATCCGTAGATGAGATAAATTCAGTATATGTAGCACCTCAGGGTTGACCATATTAGAGAGGACAGAATAAATAAATTGAAAAGATATGAGCTCTTAAGCCCATGACTCTCAATTCATTTTGATTTATAGATTTTACCTTCAAGGATAGATAGCCAAACCACCCTTTGTAGGATATGGAGTAAGGACCACTAATATACTTGTCGTGATATATTTTGATGTATGCATCCCATTTGATGAGCTGGTCAGCAATGATTTTCTTTACTTCATTACTTATATTGATAACTATTCATGGTATAGGTACATGTGTGAGATATAAATTTGAAAGTTTTAAAAATTTAAAAATTCAGATATGAAATAAAGAAGTAAATTAAAAACCCTTAAGGTTCTTTGATGAGATCGAAGAGATGTATACCTTAGTGAAAGTTTCTAACCTATTTCAAAAAAATGGCATAGTCTCACAATGGACTCTTTCTGGTGCATCTCAACTTGATGGGGTGTCGAGAGCAGGAATAGGACTTTATTCGATATAGTCTGATTCATGATGAGCATCACTGATCTTTTTTATTTTTTTAGGAATATGCTTCACTTAATGAATAGAGTTCCCCCAAGTCTTTCCTATCACGTCATATGAGATGTGGCATGATTAAGGATGTCCGATCCATATCTAGAAACAGTAAGCGGATGAGTTAGAGGTTAGGTCTATAAGACTCATTTCAAAGTATTCTAAAGGGTTTTAGAAATACTATTTTTTTCCTAAAGATCACAATGTGATTGTGATCCAACATGCTATATTCTTGGAAAAATTATTTATCTAAGATGTAGATAGTGGGAGAAAAATTGAGCTAAAAAAAAAGTCTCTTAAAAACAACGAGTCATAGGACCTAAAAAATCTATTCATATTGAGCCAGTACATATAGTCTCTCCTTCATCTCATAGATCCAGTTCAATCTCTAGTCCTACTGAAAAATACTTAGGTATTTTGATAGAGGACATAAAAGAAGTGTTTCTCGTAAGAGATAAGAAACATGAATTTGATATGATCAAATATTCTTGAAAAAAATATGTATTATAAGAAGGTCTGGGAGTATTGTCATGTTCCTCGTATTGTATGTGAATGATATCTTCTTGATTAGGAAAGTTGTTCCACACTGACATCAGTTTAAAATTAGTTGTCTAAACAAATTCTCTTTGAAGGACCTTGCGAAGCATCCAATAAAGATTTATCAGATGGATTTAGGTCTATAAGATAGATCTAAGGGGATGCTAGACCTTTCACATAAGATATGCATAGAGGAGGTGTTGAAGGGGTTTAGCATGGAAAACTCCAAAAAAGATTTTTATCCTTTAGGCATGAGACTAATCTCTCCAAGAAGATGTGTTCCAACACATTTGAGGAGATACAGCACATGAGCTAGATCTTTTATACTTTGGCTAAAGAAAATCTCATGTATGTTATGCTATGCACACAAACCGATATAGTTCTTGCTATGAGTGTCACAAGTAAATATCGCTTGAATCCAGACTGAGAGCATTGGATAGCTATGAGAAATACTTCTAAGTACTTGAGAAGCACTTAGAATATGTTCATGATCTTTGGGAGGAGAAGAAAAGTTAAGGATATAAGGATTCGTAATTCAGACTTTATGTCTGATGTTGATGGTATAGAGTCTATATCAGAATGTGTTTCCTTAAGCAATGAAATTCGATAAATTTAAAAAGTTTCAAATAATCAATCATTGCTTATTTTAGAAATCAAGTATGTCGTTGCTTATGAGGTAACTAAGGAGGCATTCTAGTTTGTTGCAAAACTCGGTGTAATGTAATGAGATGACACAACACTATACTGTGGCAACATAGGCACCATAGCTCTAATTAAGGAGCTAAGGTTTCATCAGAATTATTAGCACAATAAGAACGATATTATTCATGACTATTCTGAGAAGTAAAACTTTCAGGATCAGAGTAGACCACATGAAAACATGGTGGGCCTACTGACTAAACAATTTAGCCAGCCAGGATTAAAGCACATCTTGGAGAAGATGGGGCTCAGATTTGTGGTAGATTGACTTTAGTGCAAGTGGGACATTGTTAGATGTATGCTCTAGAAGTCAATCAAACAGATACATTAATTCTTTCTAGGACATAATTTTATACTTGACTTAATTAATAAGGATAGTTAATTCCATTCATGCAGTGCATATGTCTATGAATCCTCTAAAAAATTAATAGATGACGATACATATTCTCAAAAATTGAGAATTTGAGATATGTATCATTGATGGTTAATTTCTAAATTACTCTCGATCAATGGATCATCACGAGGATGGTGATTGATCCGATCGATGCATGAATCTTTTTCATTAGGGTAGACGAGTCTCGAGTCTATAGTGTGGAGACACTAGAGCAAGAGTGCAGGTAGTTGTTAGAGAACAACGGTACTGAGTGTGACCAATACGAGAAGTCACTTGGATATCTACTCATTCGTCAGTGACATCCTCGATGCTGTAGTTGTATGAGTGATTCTTAGACCTACGGTGCCTCAGCTACTCACTGTGAGATTGCTATAGTTTGATTGCATATAAACTTGATCTCCTAGCCATTTGGATTCTTACTGTATATGTTGGCTACAGTAGGTTTGCTATAGTAGTAGGGTGTGCACTTAGAAGGGATCTAACGACTTTAGTAGTTAAGAAATAGTTCTATGTAATTTATGAAGTCGAGTTCATAAGACCATGGCCATGGCATAGTGAATTATGGAAATGAGTTTTCATGAGATTTCATGATTTGAACTCAAGCTGATTAAATCTCATATATGACATACGTAGGGTTTGACAAGTTTTCATGACCTCCGCCTTATCGGGACTCACGATAGAAGAACTGAATCACACGTTAACTACAGCTAGAGGTTTATTCTTCTATTCTATTGGGTTGCCACTATATACTGCTAGGCGTCATTAGTAGATTGTGGGACTAACAAAAATTATTTTGATGGTCTATAATTCTTAATTGGTGAGTTGAAATTGTTCTAATCCATTGAAAAGAGTTTCAATGATATTTAATAGAGATCAAAATATTTCTCACTACCAGACAGAATAGAACCTATGAGATCACATATAAAAAAATCTTGACTGATCGAATCATTGAATCACAATTTCGAATCATAAATTGCAAGTGATCTTAATTATCAATTTGATTGATGATTGAACTTAAATGTAAAAGTTATATTAAAAACTTACTAAGAGTTAGTAAGTTATAGGAGGACTAAATTATAATTATTGCTTATTATTTGATTTGATCAAATATTAGGATTGGATCTTAATCAAATTAAATCAGATTTAATTTGATTAGATTTAGTTTGAGTTTGACTCAAACTAGGTTTCATAAATCCAATGAGATTAGATTTAATAGATACTAGATCCAAACCTATTTAGATTAGGTTGACCTAATCTTTAGCAATTTTTGATTGGGATAGGGTCCTAATCAATTTAAATCAGATTTAATTTGATTATATATGGTTTGAATTTGATTTGGATTGGATTTCATTAGTCTAATAGAATTGGATTTAATCCAATCTAAATTGGACTCCAACTTCCACTAGGATTTGAACCAGCCCTTGACCCAATCCAAAGAAGAGGACATACCCATAAAGTCTCACACCCCAAGGGCCTTCACGCCTTATATTTCTATGAAGAAAAGAGATGGCGTGGGATTTGTTGGCGTGGAGAATTTTTAGGGATTAGGTGGGGCGGCAACTTAAGAGAAAGAGTTCCACTCTATCTAAACAAAGCCCTAACCTAGGTTTAAATTAAGGGGACAAGGAGGCGCCTCCCTAACAGATAACATCAAGATGAGATGCCCCAAGGATGGCGTGCAAAAAGCTTGGTGTGAGATCAAGGAGGGTGTATGAGAGCATGGGCATTGGTTTTGGATGGAACGCCCCTTCTCCCTTCTTCCTTCTTTCTAACAACCAAGGATTGGTTGTTGCAGGTAACTCCTTATCTCTCTCTTGTATCCAAGACTTGGACATGTCTCCCTCATCCTCTCCTCCATAGATGTCCAATGGTTGGACATTAAAAATCAAATTTGATCAAATTTATTTTTTAATATATGAGATGGACGGTTCTCCTCTTCCTCTTCTCAGATCTAGTCTAAGGATTGGACAAGAAGGAAGAACAAGAGATCTAATCTTTTATCTTCTGTTGATCTTAATTTTCTTTTGAGAAGAAAAAGTAGAAAAAAATCAGATTTGATCTGATTTCAAGTTTCTCCTATAGATCTATTTGATTCTCTTGATAAGAGAATCAGAAGATCAAATCGATTCGATAATTCAGGAAATGATATCTGCAAAGAAGCTAGCACCACAGTGAGATCGAGACCTCCTGATCAGATCAGCCTCGATGGATATTCATAGAGGTTGGATACTTGTACGGCTACAACGGGATCTCGAAGACATTCTCAGATCATCTGATCATCAGATCGTGGTGAAGAGCTATCCGTGCAAAGATAAAATTCAGATCATCTTTTTGATTTTATCTTACATATATGATAATGCTTGGGTTATGAGATTTGATCTCTATGCATGGTAGATTAGATTAGATCTAATTAAATATTATTTAATATTATTCTGATATAAGATTGTTCTAATATAACGATAGAACATTATGTTAAATGGTTGTCTTAGAACGATGTTGAAGTAATATAGAAATTTTATTTCGCTGCGTACTCTGTATGTGTTTAAAATTTTAAAATTTCTGCATGCATATCTATCATCATGTAATGTCGATATCCAATATTTTATGGTTGCTGTACAATTCTCTTTGCTGTTTTGCTTTCACTATCTCTTTAGCGGATCTATGGTGTGATAAAGATAATATGTTGGTCTTGATTTTGACTTTTCTAATATACAATCTTTGTGGTTGCATCTATACAATAGTCTCATCATTCCTTCATGTTAGTTTTATTTATTTGGGGGTATGGATGTTGGTTTGTGGACTGTACTTACTATTTGAGAGCTGAATTGAGTATCAAAATCAATCAATGTAGGAAAACCATTTAACACTGGAATATGTGTTCTTAAAAATTATAAAATATAGGTGCTGAACTACAGGTTAGTATAGTTAAAAAAATTCATTTTTTCCCACATCATAATTTCATTTGTATCTCTAAACGGAATTATTTTTCTATTGTATACCAATCAATTATACAAAAGTATTATGAAATCCTCATTCACATCATTTTAGTTATATGGAGATCCTTAGATAAAAGAAATGAAGGATAGGCTAAAGTTAATTATTCAATGCCTAATTGGTGTTGCTTCTATTTTAATATTTTTGTTTTCAAAAAAGATAGAAAGAAGAATAAACTAGACTAAAACATATATGATAAAAGCCTTTTTATTTTTTTCAAATTTTGAAAAAGTTTTGGTAGAAATATTTGTTGCATTCAAAAAGAGTAAAGAAATAAATGGAATAGCATTAATTTTGTGCATATGCTTTCTTCAATATCAATTTCTATATGATATTTCACTGATTTGTAGAGAAAGAAAAACACAAAAAGAATAAAACAACTTCTCTTTTTCTTTTTCTTTTCTTTTTTTGAAATAGTGGTGTTCTTCACTAAATATAAGAGTATGAAATAGTTGACTAGATAACATATAATAGCTAAAAATATCAAATTCTACATGTCATAGTAATTAGTGGGTTTGCTGCAGTTCATTATAAATAAAATCATCTTGATGTTAAAATTCTAAGTGTATTAGGGCAAGGTAGGAAAACATAGATGTTAATATTATTTGTTTGAAAGATAGCATTATATAATATGTACAACAAAATACGGTTCTTAAATATTTATCCAATGATTTCAAAATTCAAATTCAGATGATTTAGGTTGCTTATGCTTTTTTGAGCTGAATTTTCTTTTTGGGCCTTATGATGTGCTTTTCTCTCTTCTTTCGCTCTCTCCTTTATGTAGGTCTTTCATTATCTTAATGAATTTTAGGTGAGGTACTCCCTTCTTATCCTCCAAAAAAGAGAAAAATAGATATATTCGGAATGCTATCATTGCAAGCTATGCTAACAAATGTGACCACAGTATAAAATAACAGTTGTTACAGTATTGAGAATGACTCTTATATCAGTTTTGGGCATCCTCCTTAATCTTGTCATCATGACAAGATGGTGTTACATTGCTTGGTGGCAAAGAAGAGTAGGAAGAGATCAAGTTGTGAGATGGAAAAGGAGAAAAGGAGCTATATTATCTCTTTTTCTAAAACTAATGGATGAGGGCCCATTAGCTTTCTTTATTCCCTCATTTTAAATGCCACTTCTACTTGCTTTTAGTTAGATTGGTGTTGTTGCATATGTAGCGATCTAGACAGGGTTCTCTACATGATGAATTATGTAGAGCATCCTACAAATTTTTGTGCTTGTTTAGTGGATTGAAAGCATGTTTCCCAATTTTGTATGGCTTTATATGAATTTCAAAGGAAACGGATGTTTATTGTAGTTGCTTTAATAATTATCCCCAATTACATCATTTAAGAGCCTATAAATGATATGTCGTCACAACAATTTTAGAATAAAAGTATGTTGTGAAAGTGATAAGCAATTCTTGACGATATTCTCCTTTTTTTTTTTGGTTACACTAGGAGGAAAAGCCTGGAATAAAACTATATACAACTAGGATCTAAAATAGTATGTACTCTAAGCATCAGTAGCCAATATCATTCTCAAGGGAGGGAGAACAAGATTAGTCGTAGGCTGAATGTCAAGTCACATTTGCTATGTGTGACTAGAGATCTAGTTTGTTGCCTAATTGGCCTCATAATTGGTCTAATTTGAGAGAAGGAAGATTTTTTTTAACATGCTTAACTTGGATCTCTCAAAGAAAAAGATAATAGAAGAGAAAAATTTTTGAAAATAGGAAGCAAGACCCTTTTCTTTCTCTTTTATTTTTATTGATTAAAAATGAGATATATATCCTCTATGTATAAGAATGAGGTCTGTCCTAATATAAATTAGATCAGATTCTTCTTCTAGTTCTAAAGAGACTCTTTATCTAAAATAGACATGCCTAATAGGAATAATCTAAAAAAATTAAATTCTTTGGGAGGTAGATCTCGATTTCTATATTAACTTTATCTTCTGTTGCTCCATCAGACTCTTCTTAGATTAGAAGCTATACTTGATCAAAATCTTATTTAAAAGAAAATTTTAGAGTGACCGGCCCGTTTCGAGATGTAGATGAAGAAATTTTGCCTTGATCGCTAGGGATGCCATGCGTTTATGGGGGGGTGTCACATCGTAGATCTCGAAAAACTATCTAGTGTCAAGAAAAAATCATCAAAATCGAATATTGTATTATCAAGTTATGGCCTCCAAAATTTAACTTGCAAATTAGCTTTTGGGTGTAGTGGATCTTGCTCCTGCATCCTATATAGTCATATTTATAGTAGCCAAAGTGGTCTATATGGGATTTAGTGATCCTCTGAATCAACAGTAGATGTGAAATACTATAAATAAAACTAGATTGTCTTCATTGCAATATATCCTTTAGCCAAAGATTATCTATTTTGAAAAAGCATGTGAATTAATCCAAGATATAACAGTAGATGAATCTCCTTTAAGGTACATCCGAACTGTTTGAAGAACTACCTATTTTATCTTGTGTTTGGTTGGGATCATGAGAGGATGGATGAATATGATTGGAAGGATGGATGGCTTCCATCCATTTTTGGTTCAAAAATTACAAAAAAATAGATAAAAGGAAGGATTGTCCATTCACCCTAGCCTATCATTTTGGATCCTCCCAAGTTTGAAGAATGATGGAAGGATGGACAGAGCATTGAAGGATGGACTTTAGCATTGACAAAATTATCCCTCATTATTTTTTTGATAAAAATATAATACTTCTTTACTTTTTCATTCATATTATTTATATCTATTTATATTATTAAATTTTATTAGTCATTATTTTAATTTAATATATAATTTTTATAATTATAATTAAATAATTAGATTATCTTCTATTTCTCAATTTTATTTCCTATTTAATAATTAACTATTTGTATAAATTTAATTAATTATTTAAATTAAATTATAAATTAATTAGTCTAATTTATTAATAATTAATTTATAAAATCATGTATTAAATTAAATATTTACATATAAAATTAT
>KE504896.1:537321-556262 GCA_000441515.1 Elaeis oleifera | reverse complement strand
ATATATATATATATATATACACTTTCCATTTTAAAAAGCTATATTATTATCAAAAGAAGTTTATTTTAACCACTACAATGCCTCATCAATGTTTTATTATGACAAGTTTTTTTTTTTTGGGTACATGATTAGGTCCATCAATTTAAACCATCAAACAGAGCCGTTGCATGTGAGGGAAAGCCTAACGTTTGAACTTAGACGTTAGGATGCCCTACCGGATAGGATAATCCCTCCTACCATCTTCAGGTAAAGTTAAAATTTGGATCTACGCTGCATGCCGGTTCCCAGGTTCCATAGCCGGTAGGAGCCCATTCCAAGTTTCCAACTTGGACCAAGTACGATCACACGAGGCTACCACCTCCCGCCAACTATGCAAAATGATTAACTTGTCCTATTCCTATCCCGGATAGCCTCAATGGCTGATTCGTAACAGTTTATCCCAGCTATTCCATCCGCATCCAGCCCGGCACACCTAATACGCGTGCTGTCCGTCTTGTTCTGCCCGCGTTGTCCCCACTTCCCTCCCTGTCGGAACCTTCGAGGCCTTACCAATTCCCTCCCCATTTTCCCTGCCTCTACTTTTCTTTCCCTGGGGTGCGAATGCTGAGTCTTTGGCGCCACCGTCAAGGCGTGGAAAGATTTGAGCTTTCCTCGTCTTCTCTATATAATTCTTCTCCAAAACCCTCGGTCTCACTCCGAATCGCTGACATATTCTTCCTCTCGCCCTCCGAATTTCGCCTCCTTGAGGATTCATTTGTAGCCGATTGGGGATTTGGGAGGTGGGAGAAGGGATCACGGATTGGGTTTTCGTTGAGAAGAGGGGATTGGGAGAAGGCGAATAGGCGATAGAAATGGAGAAGAAAATCGTCGTCTCGGATACGGGGGCGTGGGCGATGAATGTGGTCAGTTCCGTGGGGCTTATCATGGCCAACAAGCAGCTCATGTCTGCCGGTGGCTATGGATTCGGCTTCGGTATCCTTTTCCTCTCTTTCTCTCTTTATATGTCTTGCTATCTTGGTATATTAGGACAGAATTAACGTATAAAGATGCAACTTTTATGTAGAAAAATGATTAATCTTGGTGTTATTGTTTTGAAGAGTTTCCAATGATATAGATCTCAATCTGGGTTTCTATTATGAATGGATAAGTTAAACTGATATCGGATCTATTTGTAAGCCTGTCTGTCAAAATCTTTGAGTCAAGGGAATTCACTTGATTTTAAATGATCAGTGAAGCACAAAAAGATTTGGTGCTTGGAAGCCTTTGTTGGAAATCTTGAATTTGGTTAGTTGATAAGGTTTCAGAATGTTTGTTTGTATTTAGATTTGGAGCATAAAAACCGCAGCATGGGGTGATTTCTGGTGATGATGAAATTAACCATTAAAAAAAAAATTGCTGGAAATTATGAGTTAACTAGGATTCACAAAATCCATGCTTTTCTATACCATTTTGGATTTGTTTTTGTTATTAGTTTTCTAAAATTTGATTGAACATTACTGATGGTACATGAATTTCTGCAGCTACCACGCTAACAGGGTTTCATTTTACCCTGACGGGCATTATTGGTTACCTTTCAAATGCATCTGGCTTCTCTGTGCCCAAGCATGTTCCTTTTTGGGAGCTATTGTGGTTCTCCATTGTTGCTAATTTATCAATTACAGGGATGAACCTTAGTCTCATGCTGAATTCAGTGGGGTTTTACCAGGTCTGTTGTTTTTTGCCTGGTGGCTAGAAATATACAGTTTTTTTTGTGTTTGATCAAGATATTTTTAACCTGGGTTCTTCTTTTAAACGTGCAGATCTCAAAATTGAGCATGATACCAGTGGTTTGCATGATGGAATGGTTACTGCACAGCAAGCACTACTCCTCGAGAGTGATAATGTCTGTAATTGTTGTAGCTTTTCGTGTTGGTGTTTGCACGGTCACTGATGTGGACATTAATGCCAAGGGTTTTCTTTGTGCATGTGTGGCTGTGTTCTGCACATCACTGCAGCAGATTGTGAGCATCTTAACATTCTTTCTTTCTAAACATATATCTTGAAATTTAATCAGAAATGATTATGACTTTCACTTTCATTTCTTTCTGCTGGTATCATATGCTGGAGTTTAAAATTAAACACAATTGAACATAGGAAACTGCTGTTTTAAATCATTTAACAATTGCAAAGCTTATGTAATGTATACTTCGTTTAGCAAAGTAAAATTTGTTTCCTGTCTTTTAGGAAAAATGAGGGAAGACAACTTCATACAGACTATTTTATCTCATAGTTGATTGAGTAGATGAGATGTTAATGGTTGGTCCAGAAACTGGCTTCTTTATTGAAAATGAATATTTTGTCAACAACAGATTTTTTCTTCTCTGGTTTGCACATTTAGGAGACTTGGGGTTGGAATCTCACCCATTAACATTCTCATTTTGTGTCACTAAAAAAGGTGGCCAATGGCATAAGGCTTCTGGCACCGTAAGGTTTAGGGAGGGTCAGATATGTGCAGCCTTACACCTGTGTGTGGGAGACTCTTTTATGTTTCGAACCCATGATATCAGGTCACAATGGAGCAACTTTACCATTGCACCAAAGCTCACTGATAATATTTATATTGGAATAAAAAATCATCTATTACATGACAAGTTTACATCATTTGAGAATAATACTATATGTGTGTGTGTACATACATATGCATGTATGGTTGTATGTACATGCACACATTTTCTATGACAGTATAACACATAGTTGTCTGTGTCTATGCACAGGTCCTTTTCTTCTCCCTCCAAGAATGGGCTAGGGAAGGTCCAGTTATGTGGATCCAGTCAGGCCTGGCATTCTTTATTAATGCAAATCCTATTCCCATTCTCAGGGATCCAGTGGGATTATCCAAATGGGCCCCAAGTGTGGTGGATATCCTAGAAGAGGTTTAAAAAGGATTCTGTGCCATTGGTTCATTCATGGATAATATGCATAATAAGCCAATAGTCTTGCTGGGTGACAACCACTAACTGTACTGAAACCGGTGGTGTAGTCGACAAAGAGTTCGATCAACTTAAGCAACAACCCTGATGTATAATAAGAAGTTGACTTCACATTAATACATTAACTGCTAAGAGCCTGTTTGTGCAATCCAGCAGGACTTGGGCTGAAGTTCATGCTGGGTTTATGGACTAGGAAGTCCATTTGAGCATGGCCCATATCAAAAAAAAAAAAGGAGGAAGAAGCAGACCTCCATGGTTCTTTCTTCCTTCCTACATACCTACAGGCTCATAGGCCGAGATTTAAGCTGGCACTTAGGTGGGCTAAGATGTGGGCTGGACAGGCCGACAGGACTGATTCTTGCAGAGTATTTTTCATGAATATCCAAACAGGACCGATTCTTCCAGTTAGGTTGATAAAAATTCAATCACAATTATTGAATAGTTGGTTGGGTGAACACTGAAATATCGCAGAAAGCAGAAATAGGGTTTTTGATTGATGAGATCAGAGTATAAAGGTTTTTTTTGAGGAAGGAACTATGACTTTTTAGAATTTCAAAGAAAGCAGAACTTAGTCTTTTATTAGATTATAGTCTATAAAGGAGGCATTTCTAAGTACCCAAGGAAGCTGCTAGTGCATTTTACTTAGAAAATGAAAAGAAAGACGAAAGGTGCCTCATAATTTGAGAAGGGTGAAATTTCTTTATATGAGCACAAGTGTCATGAGAAGATGAATGCCCACATCAGGAAGAATTTAGTGTCAAAAGAGGGTCTCAAGAAGAATCATTTCGCAGAACATAGCAGCCCTAGGTTCCTGGCAGAACATGCAATTATTTTTTTTTACCATGAATCTTTTCAATGGACAAATGGCCGTGCCACCGCTAATTCATGTAACTCAGGTTATTCATGTTGGTTGTGGGACTCCATTGAGGTTTGATACATCTATTTTATGAATTTGACACTTTTTCTATAGAGTAACTTGCAACAAAATTAGAATGAGTTCTCTCCTGATAGGACATTTGGCCCAATATTTAACCGTGTGTCCTTGTCATTCCCATGCAATTAAAGTGATTAGCAGATCTAGAGAAATAAATAAAGAATGAGTATGCAAGCTTTCATATTCCTTTCAGTCATATTATAATTTGAATTCTCCCCAGAATCTCCTACTAAAAGAATATGATTTAATTTTAGATTCTATTTACTATTTCACAAGTGCAGCCTTTTCGGTATGCCTGTTAAGGGCAGTTTTCTTCTATCATTAGTGGACTGTGGCAGTTTTGTTTAAGCATAACCATAATTGTTCTTAGGTGATTACTATATAACTATTGACACTCTTTGTATGGGTTAAGGCTTTGTGGCTAAGGATAAGGTTTAGAGACATACTTAAATTTTTATTGTGTTGGGGGAAGTCTTCCTGTATGGCAAAGATCATAAAGTGGCCAAAAGAGGAACCTGGTTTATATGATCACATTTTGTCAATTGAGTTTCACTGTTTCGCTTGTATGCATATATAAAATCCTGCACTATGGCTTCTTTGTTTTTTTTTTAATATAATTTTGTAATGATGATGGTGATATTCTTCATACGAATTCTCCAAGTAATATCATCCATGAATCTTTTCATATACTTTCATGTTGTACTGCTGTATTTTGTCCTTGGGAAATGCTATGCTGGTTGCCTTCATTTATTCCCCTAATTGTAATCATCGTGGTCAATACACTCATATTGACTGCTTAATTTTTCAGAACCTAGAGGATGGTCGATTTATTGATTCTGTTTAATCTTTGTTTTCTTTATCACTACATTTATTATTGTGTTGCCTATGTTAGATTTTGCATACCACAATACTTTGGAAATGCTTTGATGACATTTCATATGTTTTCTGGTCCCTATGTTAATAATAATCTAATGCTACTTTCATCTTTCTAGACTATCGGGTCTTTTCAGAAGAAGTACAACATTGGTTCCTTTGAGCTCCTGAGCCAAACTGCACCAATTCAGGCTATCTCTCTTCTTTTGTTTGGCCCTTTTGCAGACTACTACCTCAACGGCAAGTCCCTATTGAAGTACAATTTCTCTACAGGAGCAACTGTAAGTTCTAAAATCTTCCCTTGGAATTGGACCGCTTGAGTTTCTATGAAATTGTATCCTAAAGTAGATAGTTCTTGTTGCTGGTTAAATACTTTATGCGTTAATATTTTGCAAAATATGATTATGCCATCTATTTTAATATTCAGCATGCACTAACTGACTATCAATAAAAGTAATTTAAACAGCATGCATAATATGGGACTTGTCTACAGGATAATAGACTGAAAATACTGGTGCATAAAGAGCAAATATTCATCCTTGAGGAGATGTCACAGTTTTAGTGATGGAGACTTGTATGAGGGATTAGGTAATCAAGATGGGGGATAAAATTGGTGTCTTAGAAAATTTAATGGGATCGCTAGTTGCTCTCAGTTATACAAAGGGTGTTGTTTGGTTGCATAGGCCAACCGATGCTATATATCGTGAATTTGTTTATATGGAAACTTCTTATATTTATATTATGGTTTTCTCTGGTAACATGTATTACACATAGGAAAGGCTCCTGCTTTCACATGTGCACACACTTGTAAATATGCATCTTTTGCTTTGTTTCTGTTTTTAGCTGCCCTGTTAAAACATTTTGGGCTAGTCATGATCATATCTCTTCCTTTCCACTCTCTTGCAGTTGTTCATACTCCTCTCCTGTTCCCTATCAGTCTTCTGCAACATGAGCCAATACCTTTGCATTGGCCGATTTTCTGCAACATCCTTCCAAGTCTTGGGTCACATGAAAACCGTATGTGTGCTCACTCTAGGATGGATACTGTTTGACTCGGCACTCACCGTCAAGAAGGTACTAGGAATGTTGCTTGCTGTAGTGGGAATGATAGTTTACAGTTGGGCTGTGGAGCATGAAAAACAGGCTAAATTGGCTTCACATGTCAAAGGTGATTGTGCATTGGATGAAGAGGATGTAAGTCTCCTAAAGGACAAAGTAAACAGTCTTTCTGAGTCAGATCTCGAGCTCGGACAGACGAAGAGTTGATTCTTTTATTCATTTTTTGATTTATTCATCATTGTTTACTCAAATTGGTTCTTTGCCCCCCAGCTTAGTGTTGCTAATTATTCAATTCTTTTCCTGCATCAAAGCTCCTGGTTGACTGTATTTTTGGGAACTTTTTCTTTCATACCCAAATTATCCAGGATCAGTGTGTTCATTTGTATTATACAGACTGCAAGGCTCAATCCTGTTGTAATTATAATTCTCCCCCAGGAAGACTCAATTTTCATAAAATTCTTGTATTCCCTCTTAATCAGATGTTAATTTCCCTGTGATGATTTGGTAACTTCAAATAGAAATTCTAAGTTTTGAAAGTCCCAACCATGTTTTTCAATAGTGAAATATCTTGACAGTATGGTGTCATCATGTAGGATCCTATAGAACATCATACTGTTTTTGGGGCCAAGCTCCCCCTTTTTTACACCATTATGCTGGTTTGAGACTTTTGGGGAAATTTGTGTGCCAGGTGGCAGCATATCTTTATTGCCATATCAATGAAGAACCAAAATTTGGCCTTTGGAAGATTGGAAATGTAGAAGCGTAACTCAGCTGGAACTTAAACCTAAGGTCATCAGGCAATGACTAGGACTCAAACAATGGATATTTAATCAGATTACTTTGTCCATATGCTCTGAGATCAAACAACCAAACAGGGCCCATAATAATCAAACACTTAGCTTTCATGCGACGGGTTTGGAACAACAAAGTTGAAGGATGTTGATCTCGTCTTCTAGCCCAGTTCCAAAGCAATCCCTCTTCCTGTGAAAGGACGTGTAGCTTCCTGCTTTCTGATAAACAAGTAGTTCATGATTTCCAACTAGTAACTGGTTTAATGGATCACCATTTGTCAAGTGATGATTCCATTTTCTGTTATTAAATATAAACTCTTTAAAGGACATAGGAGAGCAAATCATATGTGTATGCAGTTTGTGCTATTATACCAAAAAATTTAGTTGGGTCACACATTTTACGTTAACTAGTTGCAAAAGGGTTAATAATTCAAAATCAATAATAGATTATCCAAATTTAAGAACCAAACTGTTGAACATGCTATATGCTACAAAAGATAATAGAAATCATTTACATGCTTTCGTTGTTGCCAACATAATCATCAAATAGGTATTAAAATGGATGATTTTAATATCATGGTATTATACTTTGTATATTTTAACCATAATAATTTTAATCTGTCTATATTTTAGGATGTGCCAATCATGATCCATAAAGTAGATTTTAAATTTATATATTTATTTATTAGTGTAATTGATAAAAAAATTTTATTGAATTGACGCATAAGTTAGATACTAATAAAATATATAAATTTTGATTTTAGATTTTTTATATGTAATTTATATTCAATGGTTTGAACCGTCAACTTGAATGGCCCATTATTGATTCCAAAATTGTTAAATCCTTTTACAAGGAAGTAAGGTGTGTAGTCTAACTATTATACACACATACAAACGTACATATATACATACACATATATATATACATACACATATACACATGCACATACACATACATGTATATACATACATATACATTCATACATATGTATGTATGTATATATATATAGGGACAGATTTGGATAAGGTCGATCAGATTTGGATTTAAATTAGATTAATCAAAACTAGATAATGCGGGTCTTACATCGATGTTCCAAGCAATTGCATGTGATCTATTATTTCAAAACTGCTTACATATCAAAAAATCATATAATTTGGAGACTAGTAGTCTATACATCAAGTGAGAAAAAATACATCTAATTTAATTTTATTTAAGTTGTCTAATTTTTAACTACTTCGTACATAGACTGGAGGTCTTCAAATCATATGATTTTTTGCGTGTAAGCAGTTTTCATGTAGTAGATCATATTCAATGACTTAAATCATTGATGTAGAACCTCTATTATAGAATTTTGATCTAACCAAATCTGAGTTCAAATCGATCAATCTTATTCTAGTCTCTCTTTCTCTTGTTGGTGGATGTCTGACCAGGACACTACCTCGCACGACCTTTTCGATACCGCGCGATGCAGCAGGAAGAAAGAAGAATAAAACAGAAAATAATCAATTACATGGATCAGTCAAAAAAAGGTTCGCCTCCACGGAACATGCAAACTTCACTATGAGAAAAAGAAATATTACAAGAGGAGATCTCATCCTCAACCCTCATATACCCAATTTTTCTCTCACAAGAAGTTCTCCCTTACAAAAGCTCTCTCTTTAGAAAGACTTCTCTGAACTTCTGAAGCGACCGCTGTCTGCTGTCCAGAAGCCTCCTTGGAGCCTCTGCTCGTGCTTCTATTAGCACGTCTGCTTTCTTCCTCTCTCTCTCTAGGTTCTCTGCGGTGAAAATCGAGCGACTCATTGGGTTTTTTCGCAGTTGATGAAGCCGTGCATGACCAACACAAAACCACGCAGTCCCTGTTCACGATCAGGCTCTTTTAAAGTCCTTAAACCTGACTTAGATGGTGATTAGAACTCCTAAACAAGGCCAGACAACTCCCCAAACTGTTGGATCATGACCGGAATCAACCTACGCCCTTCGATCGCGTGTCGGTCCATGAAACAGTGCCGTGGACTGTGAGAAATGCATGGGAAAGCCCACGCGGTCGGTTGTGCACCGCCCAATCCAAAGTGGACCAGGCAACGGGCTCCCAGCAGGCCGTGGGTCTGGGCCGCGCCTGTGCCGCGCGCCTGGGCTTGGGCCACGCCCAGCCACATGCTACCGTGCCTGGGCTGTGTCCCACCACGCGCGGCCGAGCCACCGCCACTCCGTCAGCCTGCTGCTGGCCGCTAGCGGTCGTCCGTCGCTCCAAGTTTCGTGCCGATTTTAATCGCTCGTATCTTGGCCATCCGGACTCCGTTTGAGGTGATCTTGGTCTCGTTGGACTCTATTTTCATCACAAACCTCATTGTGGGCTCAATATGGACCGAATCTCAAGACATTAAATCTTAATAATCTCTACCTCGACTCGATATTCGGCCTCCTCCTGATTCCGAGAGCTTCTGGATCTCCTTGCCCCCATGCCTTAGGACAATCGCCTGCTGATCATGGATGGACAAACATGAAAGTCGAGCCAGGTCGCTCGATTCCATCTCTGTCGTATGCTGTGCTCCTCCTGACCTGAGATCTGCTCGGAGCATCATCCTGCGACAATAGGAATCTCACCTTGTGATGTCGCCTCTCGTCCTCTTGAGTCTCCTGTCTCGTACCCGATCTACCTCCACCTGGCTCCTGAAGCTCCACTTCGCACTGGGCTCCCCATCAGGTAATAATGTCATCTCCTCCCATTCTTTCCCTCCAGAATAATCCTATCGCCGCGTAGCACCTTCAGGATTCTTCCACCAGCTACCGTCTTGTAGCTTTTCGAATCCAGTCTGCTCAGTGAGATAAAATTCTGTCTGAAATCAGGTATGTATCGGACCTCCTCCAATCTTCTTACTGCACCATCATATGTCCTCTAGCTGACCATCTCGATGTCTCTGATCGCACAGCATGATCCATCCGACAGATAAACAATGCCCTCACTGTTCTCTAGAGAGTCAAATGCTCCTCTTTATAACATACATGATAGATACATACAGAATCTAAAATTCACTACTGAGAAGAAGTAGATACTTCGTCAGATATCTCCAGGACATCTCCCTCTGAATAGCTGATGGTCGTCGCTACAATAGCCATCGTCCGATCCTTGAGTTGAGAGCAATCTCTGGCTAGATGTCCCAACTCGTCACACTGGTAACACCTGATCTTGCTCAAGTCCCTCCTGGACTTAGACCGTCCTCATCGCGATCTTCTGTCGCTCCGTCTACCGCCTTCTGCTCCTCCAGAAATCATTAAAGTTGAGCTACCACCACCTAAGCTCGAAGTCGGGTTCTCCCTCCTGAGAATCTTGTTCTGGAGTATCACCGTGGTGACCTCATCCATCTTGATGGTGCTTTTTCCCACTAAAGAGCAGTTACCAAGGATTCATACGAAGGGAGAAGTGATGCTCGCAAAACCAACACCCTGGTCTTCTCTTCAACATTCTCACCAACGCTAAGGAGGTCGGTGAGGATCTTTTGGAAGTGACTGAGATGCTCCTGCACGCTCTGTCCCTCAGCCATCCGCAGCTCGTAGAACTGTCTCCAGAGGAAAAGAGTGTTGGTGAGAGACTTTGTCATGTACAACTCCTTGAGCTTCGATCACAGCACCGTCGGAGAAGTCTCGCTAAGTATATAGATCACCACCTCATCCGCTAGGTACATGCAGATGGTACTCACTGCCTGCATCTATAGTCGTTTTCTCCCACACCTCTATGGTGGTCGGCTTCTTTTCGCACAAGAAAGTATCGATCAACCTTTGTTGGATGAGCACATCCTTCACCCTTGTTTGCCATAAGGAGAAATTACTCTTTCCATCAAACTTGTTGATCTCTATCTTGATTGATCCTGTTTTCTCCATCTTCAGTCTTTCTCACCATCGCTGCAATCTGCATTTTTATACCGTCTCACTCTGATACCACTTATTGAGTAGATATCTGGCCAGGACACCACCTCCCAGGACCTTTTCGATACCGTGCGATGCAGCATGAAGAAAAAAAAATAAACAGAAAACAATCAATTACGTGGATCAGCCAAAAAAGGGCTCGCCTCCATGGGGCATGCAAACTTCACTATGAGAAAAGAAATATTATAAAAGAAGATCTCACCCTCAACCCTCATACATCCAATTCTTCTCACAAGAAGTTCTCCCTCACAAAAGCTCTCTCTTTAGAAAGACTCCTCTAAATCCCTGAAGCGACCGCTGTCTGCTGTTTAGAAGCCTCCCTGGAGCCTCCACTCGTGCTTTTGTTAGCGCATCTGCTCCCTTCCTCTCTCTCTGGGTTCTCTGCGGTGAAAATCGAGCGACTCATAGGTTTTTTCGCAGTTGATGAAGCCATGCGCGACCAACACAAAACTACGCAGTCTCTGTTCACGATCAGGCTCTTTTAAAGACCTTAAACCTGACTTAGATGGTGATTAGAACTCCTAAACAAGCCCAAATAACTCCCCAAACTGTTGGATCATGACCGGAATCAACCCATGCCCTTCGATTGCGTGCTGGTCCACGAAATAGTACCGTGGACCGTGAAAATGCATGGAAAACTGTTGTCCAGATATGGAGCCCAAGAGGGGGTGAATTGGATCTTTTAAAATTTTTGTGATTAATGCTCTCAAGTAATGTGCTATACTTATTGAGTAGGGTGAATTGATTAGTTAAGAAAAAAAGATCAACCACAAATGACAAGTAAACAAGTATAGAGCACAATGAATGAAAGAAGATATGCAAGCACAACAAGCACAAGAGATTTATAGTGGTTTGGTGCCAACCTTACACCTACATCTACTCCCCAAGTCCTTCCTTGAAAATTTAATTCACTAAAACATTTCAAGATACAACCCATCCGATAACATCGACCCTTGCTATCTAAGCAAGAATACTTGTTTCTGGGTACAAGCCAACCCACAAACATTCTGATTTCAAGTTCGGATCAACCTATCCAAGTTTTGAAACTCCTCAAAACTCAAAACCTAATATACAACAGCAAGTGATGAGTGTACAGAAATTTCAGTACAAACAGCCACTTAAATGAGCGTAATAAATGTAATAAAAATAAAATACTTAAAGAGAAAAAGCCTATGCTGAACATCCTCAATTGATTGGCACACTTGAATGTAGTTGGAGAGTGGTTGGTGAGCTGATTGAATGCTTCTTTCCTCTTTTTTAGGGATTTCTTTCACTTTCACGAATGTGAGTTTGAATGTATGAATCTTAGTTGATTTTCCACCTCTAGAGAGCATTTATAACCTCCATTTGAACTTGAGAGTGTTTTAGTGTCGGTTAAGAGCCATTGGAGAGTGTTTAATATGCATTAAATATACTAAAAATGGATTGAAAACTAGCTGTTACAAGGTTCGTCCAAAATGGGTCGTCCCACTATGACTGGGAAGTCCCATAGGTCGCCTCATTTGGCCAATCTGAAAAACAGACTTTTTGTTTTGGTGTCAGGGTCTTAGAGGTCGACCTATGGGTCGTCCCATTTCGTGCCACAAGCCAAAAACAGAGTGTGCCGGCTATCCAATGAAAGGAGATTACCCAGTTGGGTCGTTTCATTTTGTTCCAACCCAGTTTTTCATATATTTAATATCTGAAACTTACCAGAATACTACCAAATGCTCTTAAATGAATTTGAATCAATTTGATACTTTCAAAAGTTTTAAAATGGCTCCAACTTATAGAAACATCAACTTTGGCACACTTGATGGAGCTTTTTTGACTTAATATTTTTGGACTACCTGAAACAACACTAAAATATTCTCTAAAGATAAGAAACTCATTAGTACTCCCTCAAATGGTCTATGATCATCAAAATCAATTCTTAGAGCAATAAAACGCCACATGGTCGGTTGTGTGCTGTCCGATCCATGGTGGATCGGGCAACAGGCTCCCAACAGGCTGTGTGGGCCTGTGCCGCGCCTGCGCCATACGCCTGGGCCTGGGCCGCGCCCGCGCGCTCGGGCCTGGGCCAGGCACCGCGTGCTGGGCAGCGCCCAGCCACGGGCTGCCGCGCCTGGGCCATGCCCGCCACTCGCAGCCGCACCGCCGCCACTCCGTCGGCCTGCCGCCAGACGCCGGCGGTCCTCCACTGCTCTGAGTTCCGTGCTGACTTCAATCACTCGTATCTTGGCCATCCGAACTCCGTTTGAGATGATCTTGATCTTGTTGGACTTCATTTTTCGTCGCGAACCTCACTGTGGGCTCAATATGGACCGAATCTCGAGACATCAAATCCTAATATCTCTCTCTCTCTATATATATAAAGCTTATACAACTCTTGAATAAAAGCACCTAATTGCATCAACCATCAATAATTTTAAAACTGAGTTAGTAATGTTGAGGACTCCCATATTGCAGATTCATTATGGTCAGCAACAAAAGATGCTACTTAGTCAACTGCCCTGGTAGCCCCTTTAAAAACATGTCTTGCTTTACACAGGGTGATAGGAGACTTTAATCTCCAAATGTCTAACAATAATGGATGAATATGTTTGTGTGAATAGTCTTCTTTTATATATTTTCATATTTAACTACATATAAGAATGTTAGCGAGTCAAGTCGGATTTCGAGTTTTACTAAATCTAGATCTGTGCTCTTGAGGATTTGTGTCTAACTTTTGTTTCATATCGCACTTGTTGAAGCAATGACTCGGATTCGAGTTTGAGCAATAAATATATATCTCAAGTTCGGGTCGGGTCGGGTCCAGGTACCCACTGGATATCAATTATTACATCTTTAAAAGTTTATCAAGTTAAATAACCCATGCTTTGAGGAGCTTATAAACATCTAATATATAAAAATTAAATAATGAACAATCATTTAATAATTAACTATATAAAAATGAGAGATTAAAAAAAATTAAAATTAATACTGTAACTTATTATATATATATATATATATTAAAATGAAGCAATCGCGTTGGTGCGTCTCCGTTTGACAGTCGAAGGAGCCACATGGTCTTTTGGAAAAATAGAAGAAGCCGAGCGATCGTGAGCCGATCTCTCTCTTCACTATCTATCTCAGGCAAAGCCCCTCCTCCACCGTTGGAGCCCCTCCTTTGCCGCCGCCGCGCCCAGCTAGAGATCGAAGACGACCACCGCCGCCTCTGCCGCGACCGCTCCTCTTCCTCCGCCACTGCCAACCCACACTCCTCCCTGACCGGTTCTGGATCTTGCGGTCCCCCTCCTCCCTGTCTATCTCGGGCAAAGCCCCTCCTCCCCTCCAAGTTCTCCCGAATGGAGAATAAGCGAATCTGGAGCCGTCGGAGCCCCTCCTCCACTGGAGGTCCGTGAAAGGAGGTCGACGGCGGGGACACACGGAAGCAGCAATCAGGCCGTGATGCGTAGGTCGTCACCGTTTTCATCTACGACTGGTGTGTGGCAGCGGCCATTGTTTGCAGCCGTCGTTGGAGGAGGAGGGGGCGCCAGGGTGGGCAGCGGCCACCGTCGAAGGAGGAGGGGTCTATGGAAGGAGGTCGACGAAGCTGCGGGATGCACAAAAGCAATAGCCAGACCGTGATGAGAGGCTGTCACCATCTTCGCGACGACAGGGATGCATGGAAGTAGCAATCGAGGAAAACATAGTAGGAGGCAGAGGACGAGTGGTGGGAGTAGAAGCAGAGCTCGGCCTCGACGAGGCAGAGTTGGGTGCGATAGGTGGGAGGAGAGAGCTTCGAGGGAAGAAGGGAGTGGAGGAAGCGATCGCGGAAGGCACGGTAGTGGGCGAGAGCTCGCCGGACTTCGGGGCGTCAGAGGTATTTGAGGGTGGAGCCATGAGTGCAAGGGAGTATTGGAGCCAAAACTCAGCAAAGTAAGGGAGAGGCGGAGGAAAATTACGATGGAAGCGACAGTCTAGAAGAGACAACTTGAAATTTTGAACGATATCTTTGTGCTCTTAGTTTTGTGAATAGGTCTTACCTCTATTGTTATACAAATAGGCACAATGAGAGATGACTTTTTAAATCACAGGATGCTAGATAAATTTTTTATAAATAAATAAATAAATAAATTTTCATATATCGATGAATAAAAATGATCTTTCATAATTGAATGAGGTGTGTTTGTAAAATTTGAAAGCCCAATGCGTTGAATTTTTCATTCAAAGCTTATATGTTTAAAAGTGCTCCAGGATAATTCATACAATGCCTCCTTTTATGACTTTACAATAGAAATCAAGGTAGAGATTTCAATAGTATTATCTTTTACTCTCCCACCTAAAGATATGACTGCTGCTCATATATCTGGACCAATAAGAAGTGGACACTTGGTGATAACGGATAAATAATTATAATAAATATAAATATAAATATTAGATACAGACTCAAATTCTATTCATATTCAGATGAATTCAAATACAATAATTGATCGGATATTCATTTAATTCATTTGCATCCTAAATAAAGAAATAAAAAAAATTTAAAATGTATCTTCTTTTAAAGAAGAGGATCGAGAAAAAAAAGAAAAGAAGAGATGAAAGAATTTAAAAAAAATTAAAAATAAAATAATAAAAAATAATAAATTTAAAATAATTATATTATTTATTAAAATTTCATTCCATGCATCACATAGGGTTATAACCTCTGAGCTATTTGATATCATCTATTATATTTTTTATATTATATTAAATTTTAATTATAAAATATTATTTAGAAAAAATATTCACATGCCGTACTATGGGATTCTAAGCTAATTAATATTAAGTATAAATACCTAGGCATATTTAAACATATTGTTACTTTTCATTTTTCAATTAAAAGATTAAAACATATAGTTAACCAAAAAATAACATATAAATATAATTTGTAAATGCGACCAAAAAAAAAATCTCGCAAGAAAAAGTCCCGTTTACATCCAAGCACTTGAACATGTCTTCTGTCAAGCAATTGAAGTTTTTTTTTCCCTTATGTGGAGGAATCATTGGCTACATCATCAAATTACCAAATATTAATTTTTGATACTGCCGACTTCAGAATATCCAAATCGGACCTAAATTTGGAGATGACCGCATCCAAGCCCGGCCGGTTTGATCCGACCGAAACCTTCCTTCCTGTGATCGGTTTGAGCCCGAGCATCCGTTTTTCCTCTTCTTCCCAGTTTTAAACCCTCCTTTGGCCGCCCCTTGAAACCTGCAGCGTCCAAAAGAGGGAAAAAGAGGATGGAGGAAAGAATCTCCGACGAGTTTAAATACTTCTTGGATTCCGGCATCTACCGCCTGGATGGATCGAAGGTGGTCTTCGTAGATCCCGTTCGCCTCCTCAATGATTCCTACTCCCGCTTTAGGATTTCTCCCTCCTCCTACTACTCCCGTTCCTTCCAATCCACGGACCGAGGAAGAGTAGTAGAAGAAGTTAATGTCCCCTCGATTTCGAAGAAGAAGAGGAAGCGAAAGAAGACGCCTCGCGATCTAAACGAGAGAGAAAAGTCCGCGGAGAAGCGCCATCAAGTAATCCTTCTCCTCCTCCCCCCCTCTCTCTCTGTCTGTGTGTGTGTGTGTGTTATGTGTGTGTCTGTGTTTCTCTACTTTTTTTTTTTGGGTAAAGTTTTCATTATTTTTTTCTTAAATTTTGATTTCTACCAGGAAGCGCCCTCTCGTCCTCCTCCGCCTTTCCCTCTTTCTCTGTGTAATTTTTTTTTCCATTTTTTTGGAAAAGTTTTCATTTTAGTTCTGATTCCTAGCAGGAAGCGAGATCTTTGTTACTCAAAGCACACAGAGCTTTTCTTGAAGCTGCGGAGCTTCAAACGTTTCTTCCTAAATTAGTCAACTGCGTGGAATTTTCGCATGATGGTGAAACTGAAGAAAAGAATTTTATTGAGCTTGGAAGCTGTTGGCAAGCGCCACTTTATGAGATTGGTCTTTGTTTCCCAAGTCAAATGAAGGAGAAGGTCAGGGTTTTCGGTTGAAATGTTAAGAGAATTGCATAAGATTGCTTGGTGATTGATGTTTGATTGGAAAGGCTCGGACTTCTTTTGTCATTGAAACATTTGGCTTGTTTTCTGATTGTTTGTGAAGCATGAGGTCTATAAAACAAGTTTTAGCTGAAGCAAAATTTTGAGCTTGTTACAGTTTAAAATTTGGGGATCGAATTATCTCAGATGTTAGGATGGTAGTATCAGAACATGTTATTTGTTTTGAAGCATTAGAGCATCTAAGCATGATAGACTAGTTACTGATTATGATAAAATCCTTTAATGGCGTTAAACCAAAAGAAAGGTTGACAAAATAGTACTTTCTGATGGGTTTATGGTATTTGAAATGAGATATGTCCCTATTGTAATAACAAAATAACAATAATGCAATCTTTCTTTTGTAGATGATATATTGATCTTTGGAACCAACACCAACATATTAAGTGAAGTTATATAGCTTCTTCCTAGTAACTGTGCTATGGAGGACTTAGGAGTTGCCGAACTAATATTGGAAACTAAAATTTGTAAACATACTTTAGGACTTGTAAAACCCAGTTCCATTGCATAGAAAAGGTTCTTGAACAGCCTGATCAATTCAAGTGTGAATTGGTTAGAAAACACATGATCCTGCTATAAAAATTTGTAAATAACAATAGAAGGTGCATCTCAACTGAACTACTCTTACATTGCTTTTGTTTGAGATATTTAGAAAAGTATACTAGGTCTGATATTTCTAATCCTGTTGGAAGACTTGCTGGATATGTTAGTCATCAAGATTGGTTCAGATGGACTGTATCAGTCAGCATCCTTAGATATTCAAAAGGAACCATTATATAAGGTTTCTTTTCAACAGTCTAAAGTTTAGATAGATCCAATGCTATAAGAGTATCTGCTCAGTTAACTGTATCAGAGACGATCATAACAAACCAGAAAATTAAGGTCTAAAATCGCTATCAAGCAGTTACACTCCTGCATTTGAAAACTGTTAAAAGATAATAGTTGTCATAATTGTTATGGCTGAATAGTATAGAATGAATAAACAACAACTGATATTATCCATGATAATGCATTTGTTTGAAAATATAGAAGTTCAAATGGGTTCTTGGGATCATGACCTTGTGACTCACTGTCCATCACGGTGCATCCATAGATGTATTTGAAGGACTTAAAATCTCGGTGCATCCATGGATGTGTTTAAAAGACTTCCTCACCCCTCTCCCAGGTTTGATTGGTTCTGAAGTCCACTCTTCCCTGTATTTGGATGCTCCAAGCATAGTTCCTTCCTGATATGGGACTGAACTTGAGAGGTAGGTTTCCATTATTTTGGAGTTCCCTTCCAAAGAGAAAATCTCAACTGTGATGCAGAAAGTGTGGAAATGTTAAAGTTAAACTTAAAGCATTCATGTGGCCTCCTACTCCTCGCCAACTCACACTCATTAAATAATATATTTTAGTCAAAAAAAGCTGAAGCATGTTAAAAATTCTTTTAAGCCAAAGCAACTAAATTAGCACTTGAAATGCCTAAGCATAATTAATTCCTTAATAAAGTATGTTAAAAATGCTAAAGATGACTTTTTTCCTCTGAACCAACAAGATGACCGTGAGCTATGGTCATTACGAAAATCTTTCATCTCCCAATAGAAATTTTAAGCATTTACTTGCCAAAGCTTTGACCTTTCACAGACTATCATGAATTTGTTAAATTATGAAGGAAAAGGCAGTGAAATAACTAATCAAGAAACAATCTTGATGGTTCATGCGCTGAAGGGATAGACATGGAATATGTATAAAGCACAGTTTGAAACTAAGTTGAAAGATGAAAATTGGAAGATTTGATTGCTAGTGGGTAGTCAAATAAAAGGTTTCCATGCACCACAATGTATTTGAAAACTAGTGGAGAGTGGAACTCTCTATTTTTCATGTTAATGTACTAAAAATTGATTTTTTAGACTTGATAATACTATGGGGCCTTAATGATCCATATATAGATATTTGATATGAGAGGAGCTAGGTGTAGGATGAAGAGGTAGTTCCATAACATGTTGAGGTATTTTTGATGTTACGCTTCACTAATGAGAGGGGATGATTTTAGTGTTGTTCCCATGCCATCCTCTTTGTGTTGAAACTTGATAAAATCTTCCATTGTTAATTTTCTTGATGCTAATTCAAATGGTGATCTAGTGACTTTAAGCAAGGTTTTAAATCTCGTGGAACAGAGGTATTTAGGTATCTCTATAGAACGGGATGCCCCGCTCTCCCATTCCGTCCCGACAGTTCTCCATCATACATTCTGGTAGATATCTTCCATCTCTTTCTCCTTCTTCTTTTTTTTTTTGCTTTTTCTTTTCGTTCTTCTTTTTTTGTTTTCTTCTACCTTTCTTTCTTTCCTTT
>KE504896.1:508061-536949 GCA_000441515.1 Elaeis oleifera | reverse complement strand
GGCTTGATCCAATATTGACTCTAGGATCTAAGGGTAGACATTACGTCTTTCTTGCATATCATCTCATTTCATTGATACTTCGAAAACAAAGAACAGCTGCTTGATTCAATGACCACTTATGCTGAAATAACATAGTTTAGCTCGTTACATTTTATGCCTCTCGATAGTCTTGCCTCAATTCAAGTCCTACTCAATCTATCAAAAAGTGGATGGTGGGCTCATAGTAGTCAAGGGGTTTTATAGCGGATAGCGAGTGAGATGTAAATGGATTGCTAAAATGTATAACCTTTTTTTTTTAATCAAAGCCAATATTTTATGCCATCTTCATGGGAAAATAATTCAAAAAAATAAAGGTTAAAGCTATAAAACATCATACACTTAACACCATAGTATTATGTTAACATCCATATAATGTAAAGGTCCATAATCTAATGACTGATATCATCATCCACTAAACATAGTAACATCACTTATAAGATAAAAATGTCTGCAATCACATAATATCAAACATAGAAGAAAATGTCCACAATCATATAACAAATTCACCAGGCAAAACATGATCATCAATAGATAATAGACTTCTCAAAAATCAAGACAAAAAGTTAGATGACAAATTGATGTTCAACTATCTTAATGATCAGTTATCATCTGCTAGTTCCAGGAGGTCTGCTCTTTGAGCATTAGAACTAGACATGTCCAAGTCATCCATCTAATCATATGCCTCCTCTTTCTCCTCCTCCTTGCCTAGTTCTGATGACTCAATCTCATCAATGTTTTGCTCTAATTCTTTGGTTCTTTTCACTGTGAAGATGAACAAATCGAGCCTGCTTTGGTGTCCATGGTGATCTGCTGGCTACAATGCATTGGCAGGGGAGCACCAAGGGGAAGGGTTTAAGGGCCGCCATCTTCCTTACTTTGTTTCTCCTCTTCTCTCACATTCTTCATTTGGCTAGTGCCTGAAATAAATAGAGCAGCCCATGCTTTAAACTCGTTGGACCAGTCCAATCGGGTATTAATCCAGCCCTCTATGCAATAAATTGCTTGATCCATGGTATGTCAGCTGCTTTAGATTTTTTTATTGCCTGCTATGTTGGCTGCTTCATATCCAAGTGCCACATAGATCCACTAGAATAAGCACAGCAGTTTTGACTGAAACTGCTATAGCAGCCTAATAAGCATCCAACTTTTAAGGCAATACGAATTTTGCTGGAAGCTCCATTGCAGAGTTCAGGCATGCTAACATGCTCACAATAATGTTTTATATGCAAGTATCATATACATTCAACTGGTCCGCCACATTATTTTTTCACTTTTTGATAAATGTAAAAATGTGGAACCTTGTTGTCTTCATACTGCATATATTCCTTCAGATAAGTAACCAACTGATATCTTCAAAAGAGATTTCTCTGGCCATCTCGATATTGTCTTTGTTCCCATTTTTGTTCTTTGCAAAATGGGCTTCACTTTCTAGAGATGAGAAACTGTATCATCTGCTAATTGTGTTTTAGCTTACCTATTCATATAGGTGTGAATTTGTTCATTTCATGTAATACATGTGCAGTATACATGCCTAATAAATTAAATGCGATCGATCAATTTATTTGTTCTTTCATTCTTTACTTCCCACTTATATGTGGAATAGCAAAGCTGGAGTAACACTGCAGCACCCAATTAGTTGGAATAAACCTTTTGTTGTGCAGATATCACAGTGGCTTCAAGTCCACCTTGAGGGCGACTTGATTCTAGTGTATGAGCCCCTGAAAATAACCATAATTTGTAAATGCGCGTCCTTGTAGATCTTATCATAGATTCTTAGACATGTTCTGTTTTCCATATATAGTGATGTTTTTCTTTTTTCAAACTCCTGACCTTGAGTGCTTGTTGCATCAACATTTTACCAAATATTACAGTATTCCATAACATTTTTATCCTTGTAAATTATCAGATTCATGGCTTGCCAAACATGTTGGGAGGACAGTGGTTCCATTATTTAATAACTTAATCAGCCATGAAACAAATGATGAGGTAGAGGCTGAATTCAACAATAGCCAGTACATATTACCTGGCAGAAGCTGCTTCTACATGGTATGGAGTTGGCATTGTCATTCTTTTTTGACTTGATTAAACTGAAGTTTTAAATGCTTTTACGGTTTTATTCTTACCTTTCTTAATGGGATCCACAAAATAAATCCCAAATAGTTGGGATATGAGTTGCGTTTTTTTATTTTCAAGGCTGCATTATCTTAATTTTCATTTTCATTTTTGCCTTTTGGTGTGTATCCATGTTAATTTGATGGTATAATGGCATGGCAGTCTGACTTGAGACAAATTCGCAACCTAATCCCGGGTAATTTCATGAATCAGATTCTTGGTTGTAAATCAACTGAATTTCTACTAAAAGTGAATTGCTTTTGCAGCTTTCTAATATTTTTGATTCCTTGCTGCCAGAAAGCAAACTTGTTTTTCCCCACTTCCTTATAACATGCTGGATATGTATCTTTTCTGCAGCTAAGTCTGATCAGGGCTTTAACCTTATTGTCATTGATCCTCCATGGGAAACGGAAGTGCTCGCCAGAAAGCAGCGTATTTTTCCTCATTTCCTTCTTGACAGTTTTGTATTTATGTTCTGCATGCAGATTATGAAGTGCATTTGGTCAAACTGTTTTCTGGTTTTCTTTTACATTGCCAAAGGAATATAATGCTTGGGGCATGTATCTTTATGTACGAACATGTCTCTAAGGAATCAAAAAGCTCGTAAATTTGATGATTAATTTGTGAAAATAGATACTAGATTTGTTTAGTACATGCTAGATGAATCAAATATCATCATGTACTTGCATAGTTGTGCCAAATGTAGCCTCCATGCTGCATCATGCAAATTTCAACTTGTTTGAAGTCCTAAAGAACATTTTTGATTGTTCCATGGATCAGAAGCATTATGTTAATCTTATAAAGCCAGTATAAAGTGTTCTAAACATAAAACAGGATCTTCAGTTTAACATGCATAAGCTTCGATCGTTCTAGTTCTATAGCTTGTTTATGTGATTATATCATTTTGATTGAATGTTCTTGGTTCTTAATGATGACTTGTTATCTACTTCAAGGTTTCCTACCATTAAATATACAGTTTCTTTCTTCTTTAAGAATATCCTGTTTCATCACAGACAACTACAGAGAAGGATTGAGATACGAACCGCTGGTTCACCATCTCCTAAGAAGAGAATCTCAAGCAACTTATGATATTTGGAACCTGTTATTTGTTTGTCAAAATATCTTTCTTTATTATAACTTACTGATAGAACAGGATTTTGAATAATTAGAAAATATACTTAGTATAGACTACATGTCCTAATATGTCTAACCTTGAATTTTGCGCGCGCACACACACATATATATGTTGCAGCTCTGCACCTCTTTGCATACCCTTAGTAAGTATTATTTTGTTTTTAAATCTTCTTGTACAGTTACATACATAGATATTGATTGCTTTACCTAGGAGATTCTTATTTGGAAGAGTTGAAGTGGAATGTAAACTTCGACAGACTTGGGACCATTGTTCTGCGAAGCTTGATAGGACCATCAATTATTTGTTTACTTAAGTACAAAGAATATGTTTCCGACCATAATTTTTGTTCATATGGGTACACTATCTAATATCCAGGCTAAATGGTATTAAGATGAGACCGTGATAAACCTTTTTGTTGTAGGTATCCTACATTACCCAACAGATACTTTCTCTACCTTCCTGTTAAAGAACTTGCTCACGCTGAAGGTGCCCTTGTGGCTTTATGGATGACTAACCGAGAGAAGCTGCATATGTTTGTTGAGAAAGATCTGTTTCCTGCTTGGGGAGTTACCAATGTCACACTCTGTTACTGGCTGAAGGTAAATTTATTGTACTGGTGTATCCCTACCCTGTGGTTGTTTTTTGATCTATACTACAAGTGGTAAACATCGAGATATATTCTGCTTTCTGGATATGAATTAGCAGTTAATTCTGTCAGATTACAGCACATGCATTTCTGCTCTGGTGGCTGAGAAGTTGATTTAATTCTGAAACATGATTTAGGTGAAACCAGATGGGTCCTTGATTGGTGAATTGGACTTATTTCATCATAGACCATATGAATACCTTCTGCTTGGCTACATTAATATGGAGGTGTTTTTTTTACTAATGTGCAGTTATGAGTATTCATGGCCAAAGCTACTTCTATGTTCACTTTCACGGATGTAAAGAGACATTTTATTTAAATTTCATGATTGGTTGCAGAATATTGATTCAGAATGCATGCCAGCAGTTAATTTGGAAGATGCTCGTGTTATTATCAGCATTCCAGGTGTCCACTCGAGGAAGCCCGCTTTAGGAAGTATCCAGAATGTTACGTATAACTATATGGTCTTCTAAATGTGCTGGAAGATGTGTTCAATTTTGAACAACTTAAAGACCCCGTTTACTACACAAAATCCTTTGCCATGTTTGAACGACCTGAGGGTCATCTATGAATTCCACACACACTGCAAGTGAAGGTGGTTTTCTAACATGGGTACTGACAATATTTATTAATTCATCTCATTAATTCCTCATGTGTAGGCAATGGAGGAATGAACACAAAGTACATACATCAAAATATGTTAATTTGTCCATCCTTTGGTCAGCTGGTGGATTTGTTTCCGTATGAAGTATCTTATTTGAGACGCATGTATCATGTTGCTATGTTCTTCACATAATCTAGTGCTTCATGCTTTCTTGTGTCAAACCTTAACCATCTTAAGAATTACTATGGGATCATATACCAGGCAACAAACCTGTGAAATGTATTGAGCTTTTTGCTAGAGAATTGATGGCTGGTTGGACTTCTTGGGGCAATGAACCACTTCACTTTCAAGATTCGAGATACTTTGTAGAGAAAGACAAGAAAGATGGTCTGAGGTGATGGGATTTATTGCCCTTTTTCATGTGGACAACTGATCTAAGATATAGGAAAGAACTATTTTTATTCTTTACATTATTTGGAGGCTTCCCCAGATCACCCGGTAAACTTTCTTTTCCTTGCAAGTTGAAGTTGGAATACTTATTCTGCTGGCCTTTGATTGCATACTTGGATTTTCTATGATGCAATAAAGATGTGGATTTGTTCTGCAGATGAGGATCTGAAGAATGTAGTCTGTTGCTGTATGAGAACATGAAAATTTTCTGGAGATGAATTTTCACAATAATCAATGGCTAATGGCTTTTTCCATCTACTCTTGAGAAGGCTCCATGGAGGAAGAAGATAGTTATAACCAGCTTCCAAGCTTATGTCAGTTCCTACCTGGACTGCCCTGAATAAGCAACTCCAGGCAAGAGGGGATGCAATGAACCTAAATTGCTGGTTGGTGGAACAGAGAAAATGATGAGGTCTAATGCGTGATCGGCTAACGTTCTTCAACATAATGATCCTATATCTAGCAAAGGAATTCTGAAATAGAAGGGAGAATTTCCTGTTTGGAGGTTTGATTTAAAAATGCAGAAATGTATGTTTTGCCTCCAAGCAGGAGCAGTAAATCTGTTGTGCTAGGAACTTGAATTTGTTACAGTCAGAGACCTGTTAATCTGGTAGTGCTTTAGCTTGAAGTTTGGGTTGTTTGGTTAAAAGATTAAAGGAAGTAGAATTTGGGGATCCTGGATGTTGGAGTATAATTTAAATCTGCTTAGTATCATATCTCAGGTTTTTTTTTTTGGCTCAAATATTAACATTAACCTGCAGATGCAAACATGTGAGGACTGATGGCATCTTCTAATATATTTTCCATTTGCTGCAACATATACTAATCCTGAAGAAAGGTAGAAGCTTTGGTCCTGTTTCCTTCTCTTTTTTGTTGAATGATACTGGACAACCAAGATTTCAAGTCTTCGAGATCATGTATTAGTGACTACCTCTTCTGTTTTAAGTCACAATTAGTGTATAGGGTACCTAACAAAGAGTTTTAGTTAAAGAGTGAATATATTGTGGGACGCAATCTTGGTGTGTATCATTCGATTAGGCTATGAATCTTTTTTTTTATATTTGTTGTTGCAAGGCTCTGGAAGAAAGTGGGCAAGATCGGTATTGGATCAAGTTGGAGTGTTGTTGAAGACTAGATTGATGTAGATCATGAGTGAATCTGCAAAACAAGTCCTAGGATCGATGGGGTATTTTTGATTTAGAATTCTTCGATGCTTAAGTCAGTCGGGATTTTGAGAACAGATAGTGAAAATAGAGAAAATGGAAGGTGAAAAAAGAAGTTTTGGTAGAGAGAATAAGAGTTTCTGCTTTTGTTCAGTGGGAGAAAGAGTTCAACAAGTTTAGGCTCTATGAGTTATGACTTAGCTTTTCTTTCGAAGAGTATTTTGCCTTTCTTTATATAGGGCAAGTCTGCTTAGATTGTTAAGCCATTAAAAGAATTTGTTAGGTGGTTTTGAGTTGGTTAGATAGTTATTGATAACCATTGGAGTTTGTTATAATAGAATATTAGCTGTAGAGAGATTGTATGTGTCCTGAGTTAGGAAATGACTATATCATAGCCGTAAAATAATTGTAATATAGCTGGAAGATAATTGACTTGAGACGTTTCTGACTGAGTGAGATCAACAGAATATCATAAGATTAGCCAAATCTGATGTCCTTTATTGAGAATAGAGTAATCTATTGATAGATTGATGGTAATCTAATCTGGCTTAAAATAGCTCTGACGAATCTTCAGATAAGCTAATGTGATATAGTGATGCTTCACCTGCAGGTCAGCTAAAAATCGATGTTCCACTAATATAATTTTGAGTAGGTCATCGGTACAGATCGATGAGTTCAATGTTATCTGGTGCTGCCACGTATCAGAGGTCGGTCTTCTAATGAGGTTAACCTTCTAATGAGGTCGGTCTTGTGATGAGCTTGACCTTCTAATAAGGTCAGAGCCTTCTGATGAGGTTGATTTTCTGATAAGATCGATTTTTTGATGAGGTCGGTCTCCTGATAAGATCGATTTTCTGATGAGCTCGATCTCCTGATGAGGTCAGTCTTCTTAAGAGATCCACAATCGAGGCTCATATTGGTATTCTTGTCGATTCGAGAACTTCTAAGGATGAGTCTCGAAGACATCGATTGAGGTGGTATAACCCTCACAACATTTGATCCCCACTTCTGAATTCGAAGAGGTCATTTCGGATGAAAGAAGTAGTCCATAAAAAAGTTCTCAGCTTGTCTGAGGTGATGAATCTATGTTGCTTGGTTCTTTAAGTGAACCGCTGCATCCCTTTGGATAAGTTTTTCGTATAAATTGCTGATGTATATTTGTCGATGGCTTCTTCTACCTTGGATCCTATCGAGGATTTTTAGGTGACTGCGGATCATGTCAAGGTCGGCTTTCTCCACCTTGGATCTTGTCAAGATTTGATTTCTTCATCTTGGATCTTGTTGAGGTGATCTCAGATCATGTAGAGGATTGTTGGACGACCTTGGATCTTATCAAGGTTGGCTTTCTTCACCTCAGATCTTATTAAGATTGGCTTTCTTCACCTCAGATCTTGTCGAGGTGACCTTCGATCTTATAGAAGATTTTTGGGCAACCTTAGATCTTGCCAAGTATGGCGTTCTTCATCTCGGATCTTGTCGAGGTGACCTCAGATTTTATAGAAGATTTTTTGGATGACCTCGGATCTCGCGAACTATACATATATATTGGTCTGTCTAACCTCACATAGCCCGATTTGGGTTTAACTGTCATATATCAGATTTAGATAATTATATTTATAATAAATATTATCTGACCTTGATTGGGTTAATCATGAAGCTGATGTGGCTTAATATAATAAGTAAACTTCAGAACATTAAAAATGATATGACTTTAAGAATTAGATTGATTAATTAAGAACAAACCGATCTTAATAATTAAATGTAATAAGGGTTTAAGAAATATCTCGGTCTGATGTCGTTATGGGTAGATTGAGTCTCCCATACATCAGAAGTTTCATCTTGAGATGTTTCATCTCCTCTTTCAAGGGCACGTCATCTTAGAATTCAAGTTGGAACTTGAGTCTCCTCGAATAGATATCTATGAAGTTCAATCTGTAGATTAATCATCTCCTATAGGATATCCGTAAGGTCCATTCCGGAGATCGGATGTCTCACGTTAATTATTTGTGAGGTCCAATTCGAAGATCAGGTGTCTCATGCTAAGTTGTCTTGGTCTGATTGGGATTTCGTAGCTGAAGTTCGATTTTTTCGACCTCATTTGGATAAACTTATTCTTTTTTGTCCTTGTTTGATCGGACTTCATGACTTCATTTGAACAGTTTTTTGCATATAATCTCGTTTGGATGGATATTGTTGTGGTTAAGGGGTCGGATGGCTCGGATGGTTGGGTTAGCTCTACTCCTGCGTACATGAGGTATTGTTCGTTTTGGCTCATAACCATCTTTAGGCTTCAGTGGGCCTTAGGCTTCAATGAGTCTTGGTTACTTGGAGCCTTATGATTTTGTCCTTTAACATGGGGAGAGAAGGTTCCAATCTATATAAGTCATATTTTCTCTTGACTCACAACCAATATGGGACTAAAGTTGCTGTCTCTGTCTTTTCAGAGAAGGACTCCCAGTTGTCCCCCGGTCTCCATCAAGATGTCAAATTATGTTAATGATCCCAACAGTAGGTTGATTGTTACAGATTGATTGTTGACTGTGTTGAGACAGAGTTTCTTAAAGAATTGCTTCTCATTGCTCCTTTGTGGTATGTTGAAGCTGTTGTATCGCAGCAGTAAGAGCCTGAAGAATCAGAAGACTAAATTATTATAGATCAACCATAATCGAAGGTTGAGTATTCTCCAATGCATCTGTTGGAGAAGATAGTGTGGGTAAAGGATGGTTACGCGCCTTCCTATTTACCATTTCCATAAAACTCTTTCAAGCAAAGTGTTGCCCTTTCTCTAGTGCCAATCTGTTGCTGCAAGGCTCCGGGATAAGAGGATGAGATCGGTGCTGGACCGAGCCGGAGTGCTACCGAAGATCAAATTGATGTAGATCACGAGTAAACCTGCAAAAGAAATCCTAGGACCGATGGGATATCCTTCGATTTAGAACCCTCTAATGCTTAAGTCAGTCGGGCCTTGTGAATAGATAGTGAAATAAGAAATGAAGGTGAAAGAGAAGTTTTGGTGGAGAGAATAAGAGTTTCTAATTCCCTTCAGTGGAGGAAGAGTTCAGTAGATTCTGGACTCTGTGAGTTATGACTTAATTTATCTTCCAAAGAGTACCCTGCCTCCCTTTATACAGGAAAAGCTTGCTTAGATTGTTAGGCTATTAAGAGAGTTTGTTAGACCGTTTTGAGTTAGTTAGACGGTTATTGATAATCACCTGGAGTTTGTTATAATAGAATATCTAGCTGTAAAGAGGTTATATGTGTCTTGGGCTAGGAATGGCTATATCATTGCTATAACACAACTGTAATATAGCTGGAAGATAACTGACTTGAGATTTTTCTAGTTGAGTGAGATCAACAGAATATCATGAGATTGGCCAAATCTAATGTTCTCTACTGGGAATAGAGTAATCTATCAACAGATTGGTGGTAATCCGATCTGGCTTAAAATAGCTCTTGCAAATTTTTAGATAAGCTGATGTGATATAGTGATACTTCACCTTCAGGTTAGCTAAAAATCGATGTCCCACTAGCACAATTTTGAGTAGGCCATCTGTAGATTGATGAGTTCAATGTTATTTGGTGCTACTACATATCAGAGGTCGGCCTTATAATGAGCTTGACTTTCTGATGAGGTCAGGATCTTCTGATAAGATCAGCTTTTTGATGAGCTCGGCCTCCTGATGAGGTCGGCTTTCTGATGAGCTCGGCTTCTTGATGAGGTCGATTTTTGCAGTCAGTTTCTGATGAGTTTGGCCTCTTGATGAGGTCGGCCTTCTGAAGAGGTCCACAATCGAGGCTCACATCGGTATTCTTCTTGATTCGAGAATTTCTAAGTATGAGTCCCGAGCAGCTGACTTTGGCTTCACCGTGACAAGAGCTCGCAACTATATTTTGAGGTGGGGAGTACGACTTTGGCTTCACCGTAGGCTATGCAGGGGAGCTATTTGTGGGAGTTTAGGGTGGCACCAATCCCTTCATGAGGCGAGCAATGTTGGACCTAGGAATGATATGGACCATAAGTTGCCATTGAATTCCACTCGAAAAAATGTTCTTGCTCAGATCCGAAGACATTGTTTAAGAAATCCGTAGACAAGGATAGAATTGGAGCAATTACGCTTGCATGCTAATTCTTCCTATAAGATAATACCAAGGTTGCATTTGGTGCATCACCAGACAATACTGGAAGATAATGTGGATTACTTTCAAATAGATTGCTATCATTAAATTGCTATCATTAAATTGCTAGTAATGTTGATTACTTTGTTGGTACATGCAGGTAATGTTGCAGTAAAATTATTAAAAATCTTGATTGATATGTTTGGCATGACGATCAGATTATTGATAATATGAAATCAAATTTTAAAATACTCCTAAATCAAATATATTAAAATCCATATATTATGACTTACACTCAACATCATCTTCTCCCCCTAATTTGACCTCCTACCACCCACCGTTGTACTCTGGATTCTCATACTTCCCATCCTCAGACCCTTCACACAGTGTTCGGTGGGGCGATAGGAGAGCTTTTGCTTCTAATTTTTGCAGAGGTTGATTTGGATTTTATTACTCTCTTCATTGATTTTCGCTATGTGTTGGTATTTTTCTGATGCTCTTATGCAAAATGTTGGTTAAACTTTAGCACTACCATAATGCGAGAAAATAAAGAAAAGTAAATGTAAAACTTTAGCACTACCATAATGCGTATATGATGTTTTAACATTTCCATTTACTGGCTTCGAACAAACAAAAAATGAAATAAAATATAAGTGGGAGAGAATAATCAGGGGATCCTACTTGAGAGCCAATTTGTGGTACGCGCTCTTGATTTCTTGATTCGTGGCATTGCGACCCACACCAATTTGTGGACGGGTCCATCCTTTGCTGTGACTTCATGATAGCTTTTCCCTTCTTCTCCGACTTGGATGACGAATACTCTCTCTCTTCCCCAAGAAACTGAGCAAAGAACCTAACCCTCAGCGACTCAGATCCCAGGTGACCACTTGTCACCGATGATTCCCGCTGAAGAGCACGGATCTACAGCAGAATTCGAGGCCTCCCGATCTTTCATCTTGAAATCAATTTGGAACCGCACTACGAATGGCGCCATGTCGCCGTTCACCACAAACCGCCACCAGCACCACCACCCATGAGAGCACGAATGCCATGTTCATTTTCAAGGCCTCCCCGAGCTCGCACCCTAGTGTTGCCTCATCTAGCTCCCTCACCCGTCGGCTCACATAGACAACCCACCCCAAAACGACAAGCTACAGTGAAAAAAAATAAAATAAAGATGACTTACCAACTGAAGAGCAGTCACCGATAATAAGTTTAATGACGGCGATTTGGTCGGAGACGAGGTGAGAGGTGGAGATTTCGATGGCTAGAGTTTGTAATGTGAGAGGTTGAGGAGAGAAGCAGAGCAGCTTTATCGGAAGAAAGGATAAGTTTGATTTTTTTGATGAGAGATAATTTTATCTGAAAATTTATTGTAAAATGATCAAAAAATGATAATTTGGATAACCACCTCCCTTCAAAATTATCTAGATTGTCTGTAATATAAATTATCAAGACAATCTGAATTATCCAAACAATTTAGATTGCCATCTAAAAATATACTAAATATAATAATCTGATAGATCCACTTTAAATTACTAATAATTTTGATAGATTGTCTATCCTCACGAGGAACCCAAACACAGTAGCCATGGAGTTACTGCTATCTCTCACAAAATATTAGTCCCCTTTATTCTCCCTTGCTCATTCCCAATAGATGTTAATATTTAATTAAAAGAATTTATATAAAAATAATAGAAATAACCAAAGAAAAATTCTAACTCCTTGTTGATGGATTTTCTTAAGTTTGAAAAGTCCAATAAAATTCTAGCTCCTTGGACATCATCTTTTTAAATATTTTTTTTCTCATGAAGTCTTCTTTTTTTTCTTATTTTGATTTTTTTCCCACAAATTTCTTCTAATTTTTCATGAAATTTGGAGAGAGTCTAACTTTCTTTCTCCTTTTGGTTTCAGAGATATTATACAAGCTGCACATCATGCAGAGATAATGAAAATTTAAAAGTAAATTTGTATAATACAAAAGAAAATAATTTCTTCAAAAATAGAAAAAAAATATTATAAGTAGAATGTATTTAATAATTATTGATCATATTGGTTCCAACATCTACAGATTGTTAAGATCCTTAATAGATCCGCTATGAAGTTTCTTAACAAGCTTAGGATTTGAAGAAGTGCTAGCCGTTAAGGATTTTTTTTTTTCCATTAATTAATTATGGGATAGAAAGAGTTCAAGTCATGGATTTTTTTTAACGAGAGTCGTCTGTTAAGAAATTGAATAACCTTTGTACATTCCTCTTTGAAGAGACCAAGTTACAGTGAATTTATAGAAAATCCATTAGTTAAAGACGTGGAGAAGGTGGTTAAATGGTGAAAAGAAGAAAATTATCGGCAGTCAGAGTCCATGTAGATAACCGGCATATACCAAAAAAAAAATAACCGGCAGCTAGAGCCCATGCTATTCAGTGATTGTATATTTTAGACAAAAATTTATAGGATATGCCACATCATCAATGATACACTACATCAACATCCATACGAGTGATGGCATGGCATATGAATGCTGACGTATTACTTGGCTAATGGGCATTTTTGAACAAAATTCTATAATGGATGCCACATCATCGCCCAAATATGACATCATTACTCATGTCATATCTTTAAAATAAAATTTCTATCCGTTACACCACATCATCATCTATATGCCATATCATCTATGCCATATCACTTCGATTAATGGCACGTCATCTTCATTTAGGCAATTTTGCCATATAGACTTTTATTTTTTCCATGTAAGCACCAGTTATTGACAGTCAGATTTTTTGACGAGAGAAAGTGGTCGGAATCCGAAAAAAGGATCACATTGAAATAGTTCACAAAATATAGGGACTAAACTTTAGATTTTTGAGGTTTGTGGACCTTTTAAAAAATACACATTAGTTTAAGGTCTAGAAGTATAATTTATTCTAAAACTTATGATACACACTAGATTTGACCCATTTGAAGTGGTGCCACCGACTAATCAAAATCTGACGCGAACCAACTATGAAGCCCTTCACCTTAGCCATCCAGTACCTACTATGCAGCTACTCTGAAAGCATGCAAAGGTATCCAAATCTTCTCCTATTTAATGATAGTTGACCCACAATAGTAGAATGGCCTTCTAATCATGAGATATGTATCTCACTGCATTGCATCGTATCATCTGGACATGCAAACGGTTATCTCCAACCAACTCCTTTACACATCCCAAGATGCTGATTGCGATGGACTGTGGCCCTCGCCTATATAAACCATTCCCTAGGGATTCTATAGGTAAGTCAAAAGAAGTATTTCTTGAGTTTGAGGTCTAATTGAGTCCTTGACTCCAACTGGTGAGCTCAAAAGATAAGTGTCAGAGAAGATCTTTATGAGAGTCTCTCATAGTTCTAGATTGACCAAAGTTTCGATGGGACTAGCCTTTCCTAAACTCATGGAGTTCTCTCTTTCTCTCTCTCCCTAGTCACCATTCAAACATCCAACATAGAAAGTTCTCATCTAGAAACTAGGTAAACTTTCTCTACTTATGGTGTTTCAGGACGCTTTTGGTGGTTCGATTGAATACTCGAAATTGTCAACTCCATTGAGATCTTCGGTGAGCTTCCCGATTTCCTAAATTGCCACCCTTGACTCATATTATCGGCTCTAACTCACCATCCACCTCATCGGCCTAAGCCAAATCAATCCCTAATGGTAATAACTTATTTACAACTAAATATATTTTAAATATATATAATTAATTTAACATATTTATTAACTTATGTAAATGTATTTTAATATTTAAAATGGACTATATTATTTACCCCAAAAAGGACTATATTGACGGTCTTTATGTTAGTTGGTTATTAATGGCTAACAAATAGACTAAATAAAATTAAAAAAATTGCAAAGATACCCCTCTAAGCTTGGGCAATTTATACTTAGATCTCAAAAGTTTAAAGAGTATCAATTAACTACCAAAATTTTAAATTCATTGTAATGTGGTCTGCCGTCTATCTTCATTATAAACGTAATCACATGATGCAGAATTTTTGTCAAGTACCCGCATTGCCTTTCTCATTAAAGGCTCTTGCTTTGACAGGAATTGAAGAGAAAAGTAGCACTTTAAGATTTGTGCTAGTGGATGAATAACTTCATCCTTTGAGATCTATGCGGGTGGATCAATGATAAAAGATGGAATACTTTAAGATTCATGCAAACGAATGAATAATAAAGAATAAACTACTTTGAGATCTGTAGAGGTAGATAAATGATAAAAGATGGGATGCTTTAAGATCTATGCAAGCATATAAATGAAAGTAGATGGAGCACTTTGAAACTATGCATGTGAATTAATGATAGAGGATAGAGTGCTTTGAGATATGTGTAAGTAGATGGATGACAGAGGATGGAGTGTTCAATATTTTGTTGACGGATAGATGATGGAGGATGGGCTACTTTGAGATTTGTATAAGTAGATGGAGGATAAAGGATGGAGCATTTCAAAATCCATGTAGGTGGGCGAATGATACATGGAGTGCTTTAAGATCTATATAGGCAGTTGAATGATAAAGGATGAAGTGCTTTTAGATCTGTGTAGGAGGATGAAAGGTAGAGGATGGAGTGCTTTGAGATTCATGCAAGTGAATAGGTGATAGAAGACTAGTGCTTTAAGATTTGTGCAAGCAGCTAAGGATAGAGTGCTTTAAGAATTATGTAATCAGATAAATGATAGAGAATGGAGGGCTTTAAAATTTGTGTAGACGAATGAATGATAGAAGATCGAGCACTTTGAGATTTGTACAAATGAATGGATCACATATGACATACTTTGAGATCTGTGTAGGCAAATAGGTCACACAGAGCACTTTGCAAGCTATGCAGATAGATGGATAATAAAGAGCAAAGCTCTTTAAGATCTATGCATGCGGATGGATGATTAAGTTTAGAGTATTTTAAGATCTATGCTGGAAAATGAATGATGGGATGAGATGCTTTAAGTTTATGCAGATGGATAAATGATAGAGGATGGAATGCTTTGAGATTCATCCCATCATTAATATCCTATAAATTCACTTATTTCTCCTTTCCAAATGCTTATAAGAGGTGTCCACAAATGCGTTCCTCTCTACCTCCCATTAGCTAGAGGTGACCACTGCAACCTTTCTATTTAGTCCTCTTATAATTACTGTTGCAGCCAAGAGCTCATGGCTCGGCATGTAAGGTATGTCTACTTTAGCTCATAAGCCTCATGGTTTTGCCTCTTTGAATTTTAATCTAAAAGACACCTTATGTAGGAAGGATGGACCCATTCTTATATAAGCCAGAGTCCCCTTGATTCACAACTAATGTGGAACTAATGGTGCCTCCTTCCTTATTATCACCACAGCCCTCTAATCAAGGGAGAGTCTATGTATAGATGGGAGGTGCCCTTCTTCCTTATTATCACCATAACCCCTCCAGTCAAGGGGCAATCCATGTATGGGGGGTAGATGTATCATAGTCATAGGTTCGGGACCTGTATGGATCATCAATATTGTGATCAAGGGCTAATGACTTGGCATGTTAGGTATTGTCCACTTGTTCTATGCGCCTCACGAATTTATCCTTCTAGACTCCAAACCAAAATGTGTCTCATGTGAGAAGAATGGCCCTTCCTAAGAGAGGAAGAAAATGCAAGGTGCAAAATTACCGTGCTGATCTTAAGCAGTCTAAGGCAGATCAGAGTCAAACAGAAATAGATATATCTAGGAAGAGAAATCAGTAAAGATTACTGGACAAGATACTTATATGATAATATCTTGTAATTTTCTATCTGTGATACTACTATTTGGATATTGGATATCTGAAGTCCAATTCATATCTGCAATTTGTTGTAGGAACTTTAGGTTAATAGAGAATTTGAGAAGAGCGAACGATTCCTGAATATTGGAGATGGAAGAACTGTTTCAGTTCTAGCTATAGAAAAATTCAACTTATTCTCAATTCAAATGCCATCATTTTAGATGACTATTATTATTGTCCATCTTTCCTTATGAATATTATTTTCATAGGTCTTTTGATCAAAAATGGTTATAATTTTTTTACAAAAAAAATTACTGTGATATTATTATGAATAGTATCATAATTATGCGTGGATAATTAAACATGATATTTATATATTATCACAATCTGTTAGTGTAATGTACATATCGAACAAATATCCTAGAATAAATAATGTCATGGATGCCTACCTTTCATATTGTAGGCTCGATTATATAAATAAGAATAGGATAAATAGGTTAACTAAAGAGAAAATCTTCGATATCAATAATTATGAATCATTACCAACTTGTGAGTCCTATTTTCTTGAGAAAATAATCAAGTCATCCCTTACTAGAAAGGATGAACGAGCCAGTGATCTTCTAGGTCTAGTACATAGTGATGTATGTAGACCAATGAACATAGGCATCAGAGGAGGATATTACTACTTTAATATATTTACTGATGATCTATCGAGATATGGATATGTCTACCTTATGAAGCACCAGTTCGAATCATTTGAAATATTCAAATGATTTTGTAATGAGGTAGAAAATAAACTGAAAAGAGTATTAAAATTTTTGATCTGATCGAGGAGGTGAATACCTTTTTAATGAGTTCTTGATATATCTAGGAGAGAATGAGATTCTCTCATAATGGATCCCTTCTGGGACATCACAGCATAATGGCATCTTAGAAAGGAGGAATCAAACATTGTTGGACATGATTCGATCTATGATGGGGTTTGCAAGTCTGCCGATCTCATCTTGAGATTATGCTCTTGAGACTGCTTGTCATGCTTTGAACAGGATTCTAAGTAAATCAATCGCAAAAATATTATATGAGATATGGACTGGGCATAGGCCGATGCTCTCTTACCTTAGGATTTGGGGTTGTCCAGTTTATATCAAACATTTGTAGACTGACAAGCTTGAACCACGATCCGATAAGTATTATTTTGTGGGATATCCAAAAGAAACTAAAGGATATTATTTCTCTCTTGCTGAAGAATAAAAGTTGATCGTCAGCAATAAGGCAGTCTTTTTAGAAAAAGAGTTCCTTGGTGAAGAAACTGATGTCTTTAAGGTTGAATTTGATGAAGTTCAATTAGTAGAACCAACACAAATAGATAAAAATATAGAATCGGATATGATAAGATTAAATTTAGAGCTCATTGTCAAGGCATCTTTAAGGAGATCTGGTAGAATACCACGTCAGCTGGACAGATATTATGGTTCTTGATCCGGGATGGTGATCCTGGTGAACTCGATGAGAACGATGAGGATCCGATCACCTACATGGATGCTATACAAAGATTTGACTCTGAGAAATGACTTGAGACCATAAAATCCGAGATAGAATTCATGGAGATCAATAATGTATGGACACTTATTGATCCACTCAAAGAATTAAACCCATAGGGTGCAAATGGATATTTAAAGAAAAGAGGCATAGATGGAAAGGTGGAGACCTATAAAGTCCGTTTGATTGCCAAGAGATATCGTCAACATTATGGTATTAACTATGATGAGATATTTCTTCTATGACAATACTCAAGTCCATCCGGATTATGCTTGTGATAGTAGCAGACTTTGATTATGAGATCTGAAAATGGGTATTAAAATCACTTTTCTTAATGAAAAGCTAGAAAAGAGGTGTATATGATACAATCTGAAGGGTTCACATTCATAAATGAATTAAAGGTGTGCAAGCATCGAAATCTATTATGGATTGAAGCAGGCATCTCAAAGTTGGAATATGCATTTTGATAAGATGATCAAAACGTATGACTTCATTAGGAACGAAAAGGATCATACATTTATAAATGAGCTAATAGTTCTATTGTTATCTTTATTATACTATATGTGGATGACATACTATTAATAGGAAATGATGTTTCTGCTTTACAAAGTATAAAGCTTTGACTGTCTTCATAGTTTTCTATGAAGGATTTGGGAGAAGCATTCTTCATCCCTATAGAGATAGATCTAAGAGGCTACTTGGATTGTCTCAATCTATGTACATAGATACCATATTGAAACAGTTCAGTATAGAGAATTTTAAAAAGACTATCTTCCGATAGACCATGGAATTACTCTCTCTAAGAAGGATTGTCCGATAACTCCATAAGAGAGAGCGTATGAGTAGAATTTCATATACTTCGACAGTGAGATCTATCATGTATGCTACGATATGTACAAGATCGGATGTGGCACACTCACTAGGAATAGTGAGTAGGTACCAGTCTGATCCAAGAGAGAATCATTGGAAGCTCGTAAAGACAATCCTTAAGTATTTGAGAAATACTAAGGACCAATGGCTTATCTATGGAGACACTGACTTGAAATTTATGGAATATACTGATTTCAACTTTGAATCAGATCATGATGATAGTAAGAGCGTGTCAGATTATGTGTTTATCCTGAATAGAGAAGTGATCTATTGAAAAGTTCTAAGCAGCATACCATAGCTGATTTAACTTATGAGGTGGAGTATATTGCGGCATCCGATGCTGTCAAAAAAGCTGTCTGATTGTGAAAATTCATTAGTGAGCTAGGAGTGCCACCCTCTTTGGATGATCCTGTTCTGTTGTACTATGACAGCACTGGAGCCATAGCTCAAGTGAAAGAATCAAAGTCCCATCAGTGCACCAAGCATATTCTGTACCGCTACCATCTAATCCGGAAGATCGTAGATCAAGGTGACGTCGAACTTCAAAGATCGACGGAAAGAAGAACTTAGCCGATCCATTTACTAAAGCCCTCGGTATCAAAGAGTTCGATGAACATAAATAGAAGATGGATATTGGATACTGTACCGATTGGCTTTAGTCCAAGTGGGAGTTGTTAGGAAATATATCCTAAAGCTAATCATTTGGATGATTGTGTTCTTTATAAATTATATATGAATTATAAATTAATAAAAATTATTTGATATTTTTTATCACAAGGTGTACATCTTCCTTATATAAACTTATGTATTGTGATAAAGTTCTTAGAACTATATGATATTTGATAAAGAAGGATTTATCGAATAGTTCTTAAATATGTTCGTGACCAAATGATATGTCATTTAGAGATAATGATGTTGATTAAGTGTAGGTCGTTGTGTGCCATATAGGTTGGTTGTCTTCGTAACCAAGGAGTATGGAGACACTGGTATAGCATATAGGTGAGATGTAGGAGTATATCGTCATTGAATAAGTGACTCATCTGCAGAGTATTCTGCTGTCAAGAGCAGCTCATGAAGTATATGGACATAAGTGTCTTTTAGATCTAAAATCACCATAATGACTTGCAAGCAACTCATTATACTTTGATGTTGGATTACCTGCATTTCTAATACAGTGACGGAAGGATACTAGGTACAGTCAAGTACTTACGAAGTCTGTATGTGAATTAATATGGGATTGACCCTCTATATTATAGGAGATAATGCATCATTATATTTCAATTTAGTAAACTCTGGGTCTAGATAATCCATATGATGGATGTGGATGATTCTTTCAGGGTTGACAGTTAAACCTTAGATCATCCTTGAGTATTCATGATCAAAAGAATGAATTATGCGATAACCATATGTATTGGTTCTTGAATATTACCTTACATATATTCGACTTATCTGGACGTCGAGAACCATTGCTAGATGGTAACTTCGATTAGTACAGAAAATAATTTCTGTGCTACCGACTTAGTATTCAAACCTATGGAGTCACGTACAAAGTCAGGCAATGCAGAAAAGAATTGACCTAGTCTATGAGTTCAACTTGAAAATATGTGACTTGATTGAACGAATAGATTAGCTTAATTAAAATTAAGTTAGAGATCATACGGGATTAAACAAGTTGATTATGTCTAGCTAGTACTAGATATGAGGTTCAGGTTTAATTTTGAAGATGATAATGATCTGATCGATGATCTAAGAGATTTTTGAGAGAGTTAATTTATATTGTAATTAATTTCAGATTAGATCTGATTTAATTGAAGATTAACCGTGTTAAAATTTAAGTTAGACTTGGATCAAAATCTTAATTAGATTAGGATTGACAGGCTCTTCGAATCTGATTCGTATCGTGCTCGAATCGGATTTAAACGAGTCAAATCTGAGCCCATTTGGTTAGAACCAAAGAGTCCTTGGAACCTAAGATTCTTTGTCATGGGAGCCAACCAAAAGAAAGGTGGAGCGGTGATTTTTTCCACCCATATGTGTGCGTGTGAAAGCTGGTTCGCGTAAAGGTTGTTGGGCACTCTCTTTTCTCATTTAGGACTCCACTTTGGATAAGATTTGGATACCTAATTAGTTAGATCTTTGGATCAAATTTGGATGCCTCAACTATAAAAGAGAGGGACCATAATTCATCGTACAATATTTCTTTGGTTGTGCAACAACAAATAGATATATGGTGAGAAGAAAAAGGTGGTGCGTAAGAAAGAAAGAGAGGCATCCCTTTTCTCTCAAGACATGCAGATTCTTTTGGCATCCTTCTTCCTCTAGGCATCCAAGATCTTGGTGTGAAGGGTCACATCCAAGATCAAGAATTCCTTCTTCCCTTGCTATCTTCAGAAGGTTTGGTAAAAAAAAGATCATCCCTCTTCCCTACAAAGCCCGACGTGCGTGCGAAGTAAAGGGCCTGTGCTTTCAGGCCTCGCAAGGCATCGGATTCAATTTTTTTTGAGAATTTTGATCCCTATTCCACTGCAAATTGGGTATGTTATGTTACCACTAGAATAGAAAATTTTAAAATACACTCTGATGATCCGATCAGATCGGATACTTTTTCTTCAAGGAGTCTAACCACCAACCACATATTTTGGATTGGAGTCTGGCAGCAACAATCCCCATTCCTCTATTTCTCTTCCCCCTATTTGGAATAAGAAAAGAAGAAAAGAATAAGAAAAATGAACAGAGGAGAAGAAAGTAGTAGAATAAGTAAATGACTTCTATTACTTGTCTCCTGCGTAGCCTAATGGTGGCTCTTTGGCCTATCTCCCTATCTACTCCTGTTAAAATTTATCTGATTAATCCTATTTGAATTGGCCCATACTAAAATAAATCGAGATTTATTTTATATACTTTAGATTGATCTAGACTCTGATTAAAGATAAATCTTCAATAAAGTGATAGGGATATATCTGATGGTTTGATAAAGTTTAATTCTATATAATTATCATAGATAATATCTATCTCTCAGTCTTTGCGACTGATTCAGATACTGTCTTTGATAGGTGAGGCACAATATAAAGAATACCCACTATGAACTTGGTTTTAATGCATCCGAGAGCTTGTGAGATCTTCTCTATCGAGAATATTCGGAGTTAGGATTGAAATCAAGGTACTGCTTGATGACAACAAGAAGTACATCTAGCTCGATTTTTTTGATTGTAGGCAGGATAATTCTAGAGATTCTGGATGACATCAAAGACTTTTCTTCATATAAGTTTAATTATCCCATAAATTTAATAGCTCCTTCCTCTCTCCTTCCTTCTAGCCCCTACCCTCCTCTACCTCCACCGCCACCTATGGCCACCTGGTCTATCCTGTTGGAAATAGATAAACTTAATTATGCATGGATCTTAAAGTCCAAGTTTGATATATATTTTTTAGAATCAAAAGATGTTATTTGTTGGTCAAAGAGTCTTTTGTATTTTTAAGAGTCCTTGTTTCAAGAGAGGGTATTAGAATTAGAAAACCAAATCAATATTGTCTTATTATTAGCAATGACCTTTAGTATTTTCTATGAAATTTACTTAAAATTCTCTCCATGTATAAAACTAAAGTGTTGCTTATAAATATGGCTCTTATTATTTTGCATAGAAGATAGCTGAAGGTTTGCAAAAGCCTTTATATAAAGGGATGTACTTGAGCCATTTTGTATCAATAGAGTTGAAGGAATTTTAAACAAAGTTAAAATTCTCTTCTTCTAATAGGTCTGCTATCTTCATCTCTTATGTGAGAAATACTACAATACTCTTCTCCTCTTTTATGTGCCATAACAAAGTGGTATCAAAGCCATGGCTAATGTAGGAGGCTTTCATAATTATCTCTTCCTCGTCTCATCAACATCAACTATGAGAATTGAAATATTCAAATGAAGGTATTGTTTGGATCTCAAGATATTTGGCACATAGTCGAAAGAGGCTATGAAGAAGTCAAAGATGGAGATACTCTCACGGCACAACAATGAAAGGCTTTACGGGACTTGAGGAAGAAGGATAAGAAGACTCTCTACTTAATCTACTAAGCTATAGATGAGTGGGCTTGTGAGAAGATTGTGGTGGCTACCACCTCTAAAGAAGTATGAGAGATTCTCCAAAATGTATTTAAAAAAATTGAGAAAGTAAAAAATATATATCTTCAAACTCTTAGAGATGAATTTGAAGCCCTACAAATGAAGGAGTCTGAATCTATCTCGAATTTCTTTACAAGAGTCTTGACCATCGTCAACCAATTAGAAGGAATGGCGAGACCTTGATATGATGGTTCAAAGCATGCTGAAGATGAAGGATATGTCGAAAAAATTCTGGATGGAGGTTGTAAATTATGCAGTGTACTTGCTTAATCAATGTCCTACAAAAAGTCTAGAGGACATAACTCCACATGAGGTATGGAGTGGAAGATGATCTAGTGTCTCTCACTTGAAGATTTTTGGGAGTATCATCTATGCTCATATTCTAGATCAAAGAAGAATGAAGCTTGAAAACAAGAGTGAAAAGTTTATCTTCATTAGCTGTGATGCTTGATCTAAAGCTTACAAGCTCTTTGATCCAAAAACTAAAGAATTCATGTTAGTAGAGATATGGAGTTCTATGAAGATGGCATGTGGAGTTGGCAATTAAACAAAGAGCTATTTCATGAAGAGAAGGAAGAAAGAGAAGGAATCAAAGGTGAATTTTGCAGTTTCTTCACCATTTTCATCTTCATATTCAAGAGTATCACCTCCTTTGGATGATAGTTCAATGCAAAGAAAATAAGAAGTTTGTAAGAGCTATATGAGGTAACTAACGAACTTAATTTCATTTATCTTTTGGCTAACAATGAAAATATTTCTTCTAAAGATGCAATACAAGATAAGATTTGAAAAGCCATCATGGATGAGAAGATCAAAACAATAGAGAAGAATAATACTTGGGAACTTACCACTCTTCCCAAAGGCCATAAACGCATAGGTGTCAAATAGATTTATAAGAAGAAGAAGAATGATCAAGGACATGTAGAGAAGTACAAAGTAAGATTAATAGCCAAAGACTACAAGCAACAAGTCGGTATCGACTATGAAAAAATGTTCACCCCAGTTACTTGCATGAAAACTATAAGATTGCTTATCTCTATTATGGCACAATTCAAATGACCAATTCTTCAAATGGATGTCAAATCAGCTTTTTGAATGGGTTTCTAGAAGAAGAGGTCTATGTGAATTAACCTAAAGGGTATGCAAAGAAAGACCATGAAGAAAAAGTCATGAAGTTGAAGAGGATGCTCTATAGCTTGAAACAAACACCTAGAGCATGAAATAGTGAATTGATGCATATTTCAAAGCTAATAATTTCATGCAATATCCAGATAAGCATATCTTATATGTGAAGAAGAAAATAAGATATATTGCATATTTCTTTATATGTAGATGATTTTATTTTATGAAGAGTGCGCAATCCTCAAATATTTGAAGAATTCAAGCAAGTTATGACCTAAGAGTTTGAGATTATAGATTTGGGGCTTATGTAATATTTCTTTGACTTAGAAGTGAAGCAAAGCAATGGAGGCATCTTCATTTCTCAAGAAGTGTATGCAAAGGAGATTTTTAAAAGGTTAAGATGGAAGATTGCAAGCCACTAAGCATCCCTATTAATTGCGGAGTCAAACTATCAAAATTTGAGGAAGGCAAGATGATGGATCCTACTCTTTACAAAAGCTTAGTTGGAAGCTTAAGATACCTCACATGCACAAAATCGGATACTTTATGTAGAGTTGGCTTACTAAGTCGTTTCATAGAGAAACCAAAATCTATACATTGGAAGGCCGCAAAAAGAATTTTTCATTACATCTGAGGTACTTTATCTCATGGATTATTGTATGTATTCTCCTTTTTATAATTTTTGGATTTTTGGTTATTTGGATAGTGATTGAGGAGGAGATTTGGATGATAGAAAGAGTACAATCGGATTTATTTTCTACATGGGTGATGCAGTATTCACTTGACTTTTTAGGAAGCAAGCTGTTGTGACTCTTTGTACATATGAAGTGGAATATGTTGCAGTATCTTCATGTGTTTGCCATGTTATATGACTTAGAAGATTGTTACAAATTATTATTTCTCTCAAATTAATGCTATAAAAATATGTAAATAGTAAGTTGACAATGGTATTAGCAAAGAATCCGATCTATCATGAAAGGAGCAAGCATATCAACATCTACCTCCATTTCATAAGAGAGTATGCAAAGAAGAAGAATGTAGAGTTAACTTATGTGATGAGTCATGATCAAGTTAATGATATCTTCACCAAGCTATTTATAGCGGATCCATTTCCACAAGCTCAAGAATCTTCTTGGAATGAAAGATGAAAGATAATTAAGTTTAAAGGGAGGTGTTGGAAATAGATAAACATAATTGTGCATGAATCTTAGGGTCCAAGTTTGATATTTTTTAGAATCAAAGGATGCTATTTGCTGGTCAAAGAGTCTTTTATGTTTCGAAGAGTCCTTATTTCAAGAGAGGATGTTGGAATTAGTAAACTAAATTAATATCTTGTTATTAGCAATGATTTTAGTATTTCTTATGGTATGCACTTAGCATTCATCTTTATGTATAAACCAAAGTGTTGCTTATAAACATGGCTCCTAGTTTTTGTGTAGAAGGCAGTTGAAGGTTTGCAAAATTTCTATATAAAAAATGTATGTGAGCTATTTTATATCAAGAGAGTTGAAAAAATTTCAAACAAAATTAAAGTTCTTTTCTTCTAATAGGTCCACTCTCTTCATCTCTTGTGAAAAAAATACAACAATACTTCTCTCTTTCTCTATCTACCATAACATATCCACCTCGGGCGGCCATGAAGGTCCATGCCTTTGCTGCCTCCACTGCTACTACTAGGCTGATGGAGTTTGACTTCAAGGAGTATATGTTCCAGAAGGCTGATGCAGTACACCGGGCCCTAGATGCCGCCGTCCCCCTCAACCACCCTGAGCACATCCACGAGGCAATGCGCTACTATCTCTTTCGATGGCAAATGCATTCGCCCCATCTTTACCTCACCACTTGTAAGCTCATTGGCGGCCATGATCACTAGGAATGCCCCCCGTCGTCGCCGTCGAGATGGTCCAAACCATATCTCTCATGTATGACAACGTTCCCTGCATGGATGATGATGATCTCCATTGTAGCAAGCCTTCCAACCACCGCATCTTTGGTGAAACCATCGCCATCCTAGTTGGCGACATCCTCCTCACCCTTGCCTTCGACCACCTCACTAACCCCGCCTCCTACCCAACTGACAACCCCATCCCACCTATCCACATCATCTATACAGGTCTTCGAGCTCTCCTGCTCCATCAGGCTCAAGGGGTTGGTTGCCAGCCAAATGGTGGACATCGAGTCCATGAGGTTAGCAGTTCCCTTTCTCCTCGATCGGCTCGAATTCATCCACCTCCACAAGACTGCCTTCCTACTAGAGGCCTCGACGATTATTGAAGCGATTATCGGTGGGGCTCCGATGATCAAATCGAGCTACTGAGGTTATATGCTAAGCATATTGGATTACTGTTCTAAGTGGTGGATGACATCCTTGATGTAACCCAGCCATCGAAGGAGCTAAGGGAACACATCTGGGAAGGATTTGGTTAGCGATAAGACTATATATCTGAAGCTCATGAGGCTAAAGGAATCGAGGGAGTATGCTAAGGATCTGCTTAAGAATGCAAAGAAGGGCATTCCAAGTTTGATCCCGTAAAGGTGGCACCTTTGCTTCATCTAGCCGATTATATTGTCCACCGACAAAATTAGTGTCTTCAAAAGTTGTGATAGATGGTTGGTAGCTAAAGTCAGAACATATGGCTATTGCTGGAAGGAATAATCTTGCTTGCTATGTTGCTATTATGATAACTTTATATCAAAATTATAAATAATAAATTACTTAAAAAATTTAAAGATTGAAATAGTTTATTTGGATCAAAACATAAGAGAATATTGATCTAAGAGTGTGATTCGGTCCTTACATATGAGTCTATGGCAATCCTATCCTTAAGGTACAATAATCTGGCTCAACTCAATCCTTCTCTAACGAGCATGAATTCTCAGAGGCTTGACCTAAACGACTTCCTTCAAATACTAGAAAGGAAATGAAAGTCTGCATTCAGATGCCCAGAAAGCAAAGAAAAAAAGTGGAAAGCAGAATCTTAGAGTAGAAGAAGAGTCTCAGTCTCTTGGAGGATAGAGCATCAGTATGTATATTTGAGAGATTGGATAGTGTGGGATGTGTAAGTTGTATCAGATATATATCATGAAGTCTATTTATAGATCCTATCTAGGAGTTCAAGGAAATACGATGTTTTCAAAGATATGCGATATTTTTAAAACACTGTGTTTCTTTGAAAACCATCATTCTCTTCCAAAGTATCAAAGCTTTTCGAAAAGAGGCATCTAACCAGAATATATTTTAAACTATTTAAACCAATTTAAATCTTTTTAAAATTAAAACTCCAACAATCCTACACAAAAATTTAATTTTAAAAAGTGTAAAGTAAAATATCTGGACGATTTATGCTATTGATTATATCTATTTAAAAGAGCTATAGTAGATTAAATTTTGAATTAGATTTTTTAACTTAGACTTCTACTTATTACACATACAATATGGATCAATTAGATCTTAATGTAGTTAGCACTACTAAAAGACCTTACATTTAGTATCTTGATTTTTTATAAGAATTTGTTAACATTAGCCTAAACCCCTAGCCACGATCGATACGATAATTCTTATATAAGTAAGTCGTACTCTATTTGGATTGGGGTACACAGGGGCTTATAAGGGGAGGGGAAGGGAGGGTAATGGAGGGGAGGGGAGGGTGAGGAAATTAATGAACTTTTGTTGGAAAAAGAGGAGAAGGGTAAAGAAAGGTACATTCCTTACCCTTATTTGGATTGAAGGCTTAAGGGAATGGTAGAGAAACTTTTATGTGTATTTTGACAAATATGTCTTTTCTCACTAATATATGTACTATTTAATATTTGTGATATTTTTCATTATCTAGAACAAGTTTATTAGATATTTTCATGTAAGATGCATTTGTTCCATACACTAAAAAATCTCATATTGAAACTATGAGCTCATGAGACAAAAAAAATAGCATGCCGAAATTACAAAATTTTTGAAATAATCTCAAAAAATTCCAAATTGTTAGGAAAGTTATAGATTTTTGATGTACCATTTAATTGTTAATTCCCTCTAAATTTATATTGAAGTTTCTCAAAACTTAAAAATATTGAGTCATGTCGCATCTAGATTTCTTCAAATTTATGAAATTTCTTTAATAGCAATATACTGTGATAGCTACATACCCTAAATAAACTGATGTTCACAGCAAAAGGGTATAATTTTCAATCACATTTCTTCAATAATTTGATGCTTCTTGAGGAACCAAAGAAGCCTACAAAGGAGCCTTTAGGTGGCTCAATGGGAATGAAACTCCAGCACTCTAGCAAATACAGCCCAATTATGAAAATACAACAACAATCAGAAGAATATGTAAATCTGACATCTGACACATATAACCCCATCTTGGTGGGCAGCAGCATAAAAGACTAATAATAGTGCATGCAATGGCTGCAAAATTGGAAGCATCACAATACCATATGTCAATATAGAAAAATCATTCATCACTATAAACCAGTATCACCATAGAAATGTCATCACTACACATACCACAATCTAATAAAATATTAATTACATGGTTCATTGGAGATACTAGTATCACAAGTTCTATGGCTATTTCAAATAGTGCATACAAACACATAAGTCAATACAAAATCAAAATATGAAATAGCTACTTACGTACTCTAATCATATGCCAACACTAAGTCCATAACTAAAAGCTAGATGGAGAGAAAAAGTAGGTGGATGAGGGGGGTTGGTATCGAAAACCATATGGATCAAAAAACTCTTGTGCCTTACCATTAGTAATCCAAACAATGCTCTAAACTTATCTGGATTATCCATAAGAAAGAGATAGCATTTGTCAAAAAGACTGTCCTCAACACCTAGCTCAAGAACTAGAGCTACAACCTCATCTTCTTCAATGGGAAGCTCGTATTTTCTTGTTGATCAGCAAGCAATGATTGTCAATCCATATCTCTCTTCTCCATAACTTCTCTAGAAATTTCAAGTCATTTTTTCTTAAGCCTTCAGAGTAAGAACCATCAATAAATAACAACACAAACAACTTATACCTCAGCCATACGATGCAATTGTTGTAAATTAAAAAGCTCCTCATCATTGATATAAGCCATCTTATAAGAACCCACTGTTGGAATAGTGTCCCAAAGCCAATCGTCAGCCTGTTGACGGTTGTGCTTCTTTGTATTAGTACATAATTATAATAATAAAGTTATTTGGTATTTATCACAAATGTTTATC
>KE504896.1:429481-444327 GCA_000441515.1 Elaeis oleifera | reverse complement strand
ATCGATTTGTCACAGTGAGTCGGCACACATTGAGACAAATAGAACTTATAGACCTAGAATACATAATTGAGTCGGTTCATCAGCAAATAAGCCGACCTACTAGGGTCTTGAGTCGACTCCAACAAAAAATGAGTCAACCCACCAAGCACTCGAGTCGACTCAATTGAAAATCGAGTCGACTCCACAGGTATACCAGTCACAGTTTTATGCTCTCATGCAAATAAAATCTAGGATTTTGAATCTAGGATTTTGCAGAAATTAAGTTTTAGATCATGTGTTAAACAATATATTAAATATAATATTTTAACGATCTAAAATATATAAAATATATACATAATCTGATTTAAATTAAAAATATAATAATTATAATTTTTATTCGCTGTTCATCTATATAAGAGACATCACAGTCGGCACCCCTACACATCATAAGAGAAAACCCATCAAATGGACAAGAGAGGGACTTTGATCCCTTCATCATTTTATGACCGGACGGCCATGGTGACTATCCTAATTCGATTACTAAGCTACTAAGAATTTAATCTAACATATCACATATGTAATCAATTAAAAAATCATATCAAAATATCTTTCACATGTCAAACATATGAACCATAACTTTGAATCTATGCATGTAAAAAAATTTTAGCAACCATACTAGATCAAATTACACCCTAATTAAATTTTAGATCTAAAATCAATTTCAGATCTGAATAACTCATGATTTATTACAGATTTGAAATAATTTCAAATTCAAAATAAATTTATAATCACATTACAGCATGCACAAAAATCAGATCTAACTTTAATCGATGTTCTACATCATTCTAGGACAATCGTTCAGCATAACAGGGGTTATGCCAGGGCAATCTTATTTCAGAACGATGTGATCATCTTATTAACTTTCAGATCCGATTTCTATAAATTAAATATCAGATCTGAGGAGATTTCATATTCGTATCAGAACCTATACTCTGATACCACTGTTAGAAAATACTACGATTTCGTACGTGTAGTTTAAAATTTTTCTAGACATCTACGCAGTAAAAATAATAAATTAAAATAATTTTAATTTATTCAGGTATCATATCAAATTTAAAAATCATAGCAAAGATCTTGATACGAACATATACCCACGATCTGATATCTGAAATAAAAAAATAAACTGTTAGAAAATAAAATGGAGATCGAATCTCTATACCTCGGATCCGACAGATATCCCGGGTTCTAATCGTAGTTGTGCATGCACTCGACCTCTGCTGGTATCCACACAGAGCCGTCTGATCAGAGCACCAAGATTATCGATGTGCTAGCACCTTACAGATCTCGCCCCCCATCCATGGTCTTGATCTCTTCTTTCAGATCTTGAAGAAGTAGATCACTGTGCGAACTCTTTCACGCAAATCCGATGGGATCTAAACCAGATCACCATGAAGAGAAGAAGAACCCTTCTTCTCTCTCTTCTTCTCTCTTAGATCTAATCTCTATCAGATCTAGGCATGGACATGAAGTGGAGAAGGAAGAAAGAGGCATTGGGGAGGAGAGAACAATGCAAGAAAGAAGCCTCTCGCATCTAACGCACGCCACCTCCCTTCACACATCCTCTTTAATTTTTATCACACCACATCTCAAATCCCACGCACAACTCTTTAACGCCCAAGAGATCTCATCTCTTTTAATCCAAGGAGTTCAAAAACAAATCAAAGGATAGATGTGTGTTGAGATAAGGGAAGAAAGAAGGAGAGATGTCTCACGCCAACAATTAGCGCACGCCCTCTTTTTCTAATTTTTTGTCACACAAAATAATGCTTCCATACCCCAATGTGAGAGATTTCTATCTTATTTAAATTAAATTTAAATAAAAAAATTTGGATGAAAAAACTTTCAGATAAGGTGGGGCACCAACTATTGGTGCCCCCTCTCCTTTCACGCACGTGAAGAAAAAAGGATGAGAAAATAATACCCTACTTCTTTTTTTGGCATGATTTTTGGAGAGAGAGTCTCAAGAAACTTGAGCTCTTTGAGTCATAGTTCATCTGGTTCAAATAAAGCCTTAATCAGATTCAAATCGAGTCCAAAATGAGCCGAATTCGAAAAGGCTGTCAAGCTTGATCCAATCAGGTCTGAAATCCAAATCTGACTTGAATAATTGAACCTAATTAACATTAAATTAAATTAAATTAAATTAAATTAAATTTAAATTAATTAAACTTAATTCATAATTTAATCAGTCCCAAAAAAAATTACAACATTTGTAATTAAGTCCCTGCGCTAACAAGTAGCAGCTGCCAAAACTGTAACGCTTACAAATTAGCAGTTTCTAAAATTTAAATTATTAATCCAATTGATAATTCAAATATAATCCAAGCCATTGATCAGGTCAAGCTCTTTTTGTGTGTGATCCCTCAGGTTCTATTCTGTCTGGTAGTGAGACATACCGTGATCTCCATCATAGTATCATCGAAACTCTTTTCAATGGGCTGAAATGATTCCAACTTACCTCAACAAAGATCATTGATTCGAAAATGATCTTAGTGAGTTCTCACGATCCACCAGTGACATCTAGCAATATGTAGTGGTAACCCAACGGAACAGAAAATGAACCCTTAGGTGCAGTTATCGTGTGATACAATCTCTCTATCGAGAGTCCCGACTGGACGGAGGTTATGGAGAACACGTCAAACCCCATCGTCAATCATATGCTAGATTGGTTCGACTCGAGTTTATTTGTGAATCTCGTGAAAATTCTTTTCAGTACTCACACTTACTCTGGTCAGAGATTTTTCTGAACTTAGTCTTACGAATCACATTAGACTTTTCTTTCTACCAAGATCGATAGATTCCATCTAGGTGTATCCTACTTTAAACAGCAAATCTGAACCTATATAGCCAACATACACAGCAAGGACCCATATAACTAGGGATCAAGAGAACATGCAGTCAAACTATGTAGCCTCGCTGTGAATAGCTAACACACCATAGGTCAAAGGACTAGTCACACCACTACAGCATCGAAAAATTACTGACGAGTGAGTAGACATCTAAATAGTTTTTCATGTTGGTCACACTCAGTACAAGTTATTCTCTAGCAACCACCTGCACTCTCATCTCAGTATCTTTACACCACAGACTTGAGACTCATCTGTCTTAAAGGGAGGTGATCCATGCACCGATCTCAAATAGATTGATCACTGTCCTCCATGATTATCTTTCGATCAGGAGCATTTAGAATTAATCACTAATGATGTATGTCTCAAATTTTCAACATCTTGAGAATATATAAAATTATCTTTGTTAATTTTTAAGATAAATTATGGACACATAACATGATTGGTTATTAAGAATGCCCAACAAGTACAAAACATGTCTTAGAAAAAATATGTGTCAGCCAAGATTGGCTTCTAGGGCACACATCCAACAGTCCTTCCCTGGATAATGTACTGATAAGCATGATACTACTGGGGTTAGTCCTTTTAATAATGTCATAATACTCCCACGACTTTCTATATTGCTCTCTATACGGCCAGCAAATGTTTAGGTGTGCCTTCTTTGCCCTATAGACTTCAACCTTGAAGATCAGCTCCAAATTTTCAGATATGGAATTCTTCAAGCCTATAGATTTGAAGATGAGAATGCTATTTTCTTCAATCAATGTATTTAAAAAGGCTTTGAGGTAGTATGTTATACAACAAGGGTTTGACATATGTACAAGCACAATGAAAAATCTTAAATCACGGTAGTGTGCAAGAAGAATTATGGTTGGAAGATTTATGCCTTTCTCCTATAGAAGATATCCATGTATCAGGTTAGAAAGTTTGAATCCACATATAAATATGAAAAATATTTTGAGGATCATCTTATAAACTTCAGATGGTTGTTGCAAGCCTACATTGAAGATATTAGGTCTGATACTAGATAAAGTATTAAAGAATTTATTACAAGAATTAAGAAGAATATTATGGTACAGATTTTCAAAGTTGAAGTCAGCAGGGCAAAGAAGAAGGCATATCTAACCATTTGCTGGTCGCATAGAAAGTAATATAGAAAGCTGTGGGAATATTATGATATTATTAAAAGGATTAACCTCAGTAGTACATATGTCAAACCCTTGTATAGCATACTACCTCAAAGTCTTTCTAAATACATTGATTGAAGAAATAGCATTCCCGTCTTTAAATCTATAGGCTTGAAGAAACCCACATCATTAAATTTTGGGAACTTGGAGCTGTCATCTTCCTTTCATATGTGCTACCAATACTTCTGTGTTGATCACTATGATCAGACTTATAGGCTCTTCTCCAACCATTTCCTCTTCTTCTACAACTCTTTTTTGAGGATACTAAACATCTATATCAACCATTGAATTATCAACATACTCCTTAAATAACTCATCATCCCATCAAAATATAGAAAGTCACTCAAAGATAGACTACCATCACTATTGAAACTGGTTGTATGATACTGTTACTTCATCCATAGATCTTTTACTAGGCCTTCTATCCTATTTATACATCTTTCAATCTTTACTCTTGCTTCTACTCCTGCCACTGCTTCTACCCTTGCTCCTGTCACTGCTTCTGCCCCTACATCTTCTACCCTACTCTTGCCACTGCTCTTGCCCTTGTTGTTGCTCTTGATCATGCTCTTGTTCATGCCCTTGGATGCCAGCTGTCTCATCAATCTTTTGAGTGGACAGAAGTGCAAAGGCTGCCTATACTCTATCCAATTCTATCTCATACATAAACTACTAAATTGCTCTCCTTATAGACAACCATCATCTGAAACATATTTTGATTAGTATATAAAGGCTTTAGTCTCTCTTTCAAAGACTATCTTGGGATTAGATAGTTCAACTAATTTATCTTTTGATAATCAAGCTCTTTTATGAGATTTTTCAACTCAATAAATTCATTAAGTCTGGGTTGCAATTGTTAAAGTAGCTATCATTGCCGTTGACACACTGCATAATGGGGGAGAAAATAGGATATTATCCATGGTGGATTTCTAGATAAATAGGTCATTCATGTTGTGTAAATACATAAAATCATTATTAATGCCACAAAGTACAAAATGTATCTAACTTACACAAGTTATCTAACAATACAACACTGCTACAATACAATAGTGTGCCAATTGCAACTAATTAATTTTCATTAAGATAACAAAAATAAAGTAACAATATAATAGAATAAAAGAGTACCAATAATAACTAACTATACCTAACTTATATAATAATACCCAAGAGAAGCCTCTGATTGTTATCTAACTATATTAAATATCGGATCCTACCTTTCCTAAGGGATCTACAGTGGTTCCTTGCTAGTTAACTATATTAACCACACCTATGGAAGGTTGTTGACTCAAGAATTAATTTTAACGAATATAAAATATTTAAGTATTTATTTTGATACTAATATGTTGTTGAAGTTCATATTAAGAATATTTCAAAAAGTTAAAGTCATTATGAAAAATATTTCATGAATGCCAAATTAAGGAGTCAAAAAAGTAGATGAACAAAGCAATATGAAAGAGGTTAAGAGCTAACTTTAAACTTTAAAGAGTCAACTCTAGCATACAAATGTCAAATGGCATAGTCCATAAGTCGATCTCTATTTTTATCAAGTCGACTCTCTCAAGCAGATAAAGAGTTGAATTTTTAGTACTGGCTTCAAGTCAACTCTCTTAGAAAGATAGAGAGTCATATTTTTCAGATCAGAGCTAGAATTGATCCCTACTTCTGTCAAGCCAACTCGTAAATATCTCAAGTTGACCTCTACTTAGTCTCAAGTCGACTCAACTATAGCTAACAGCTTCAATAGATAATTCTATAAAATTTTAAAATATGTAGAATATATCTAATGACTAATTTTTGATTTCTAATGGCTAGAATAGCTTTTTGGATGTTTTAAGAGATTTTAAAGGCTACCAAATAAATAGAAGAGTTGAGAGAGAAAAAATAAAGAAAAATCAAACAACATTAAGTAAGCATTCAAGAAAGAGTTTTAGACTTTCAACCACCAAAAATCTTGAAGTATTTAAGTGGTTTTAGTGAAAGAAAGTGTATTGATTGTCAAGCTTCCTTAACATAATCTTCAAAGAGCTTCATCAGTTTTTCTTTTGTTCTTTTAGGAGCTTTTATTATGCTATTCATTATTCTTCTTATTTATTATTGTAAATAAGTTTAATTGGGATTGAACATAGGGATAGGCCTATTTAAGGCTTGAATTAGAGTAAGATTGTTGTGTGAGCCTAGGATTGGCTTGAGGATATAGTTTTGATTAATTTTATTGAGAAATTCAACTAGATTTTATTGTGAGTCTAAAAAAAATCAAGCTATAATCTAAGAAAGAGTATAGTGGAATACCCAAGAATGGCTTGAAGAGTAGATGTAGGTGTTAAGTTGGTGCCGAACCATAATAAAATCTTTATGTTTGCTTGTACCTTATTGTTTACTTTTCATTGCTCATTGATTGTATCTTGATACTATTATTTATAGTTTAACTCTTACTCATACTGCCTCACTTTATTTAATTATTGAATATAATAAGTTTTAAATTTTGAAAAATCTAATTCACCTCTTCTCTTGGGCTGTCTATTTGGGTAATAAAGATGTCCATGAGATCCTGCAACTTTTTTCTAGAGTTGTTGCCTTGCTACCATATCATGTTTAAGGGTTTGGAAGGTGCAGTGTTCCTCTATCTTTACCACTTCCAACTTCTTAAAGCAATTGAAAAGTGATGGCCCACAGACTAAGGCCACAACACCTTCCAATCCATATGGAAAGTGGCCCCATGATGGCTTCAATCGATTTGCTACAATCTCTAGAAAAAAAAGCTAATTTCTTACTTTAATCCCTAAAACCATACTCCAAACTATACAATCCTATCCATTGAGAACACCACACCAAATCATCATCCACGATTATCAAACACAAATAAATTGGAAGGAAAAAATCCAAAACCGACATATTCATTATATTCCTTCAAAGAATCCTTTAATCCAGTTGCTGATAAGGAGTTCAGGTTCATGAAATCGTACGATACTTCTGAAGATAAAATTGGAATAAAGAGGGCTCCACTGATTAGGATAAGTAATGGCAAAGAATTTTGAAGAGATTAAAAGGCTCTAGACATGAGCTCAGTAGCTTAGAAATCTTTTCCTCAAAAAAACCTTCCGTCTGATCATTAACTATCTGATATGAACTAAGAATATTTTAGTCATTTTATCTCTTTCTATTAACGTTGTTAAGTTGTAGATAGATAGCTAGGCCACTTTGTAATAATTTTAAAGTTTTGGTCTAATTGACATACTTTAAACTTTTGGGGTCCAAGTGTTAATACTAAAACCTAGAGGAATATCTCTATATTTTTTTTAGTTTTATTTTAATTATTTATGATTTATCTTTGTGATAAATTAGCATTGCTACAAACTAACTTGGATTTTTTTGGTGATAATAGTATATCTCTAAATATATATTTAATTTTTTTAGCAAAAGATATTGCATATGTTTAATAAATTTTAAAAATTTTGAATCTAATTAAATATAAAGATTTTCATTCAATTTTGAACAAGTATAACATATTCGATGCCACCTGGTATGACAATTTACCAATCATTGGTATAAATTTACCAATGATTTCTATATTTTTTATTGTAAATTTTATTGCTAATATATATTTTTTTTGCTATAGCTCTAACTTCATTCCATCCAACCCATCGACTCTAACCATCTTCATTTTCAAAATGTAATACTCATTTCTAGACTTTGCCCCCAATATCATCTCTTCCTTCCATCTAATCTGATCCCGAGCCTTATCAACTCCCATCTATCTCTCCTTTCAACACCTTCTTATCCTCTCTAAACCCCACTACTATCTCATCTCTTCTCTCCAACCTAGTCTTAAGTCTCACCCCTTCCACCAGCTCTTCTTTTAACACCTTCTTCTCCTCCTTTCCCTCTCTAAACTTTACTACCATCCTTATTTTTCTCTCTATTTAACTTTGTCATGGGCCCACTCGATATCTTTTTTCATCTCTCTCCATCAATATTTACCTTTATTGTCTCATTTCCTTCTCTTCTCTCCCACATCACCAATATGTTCTTCTCTACTATCAACTTCACCACTCTAGTGCTACCTTTGACCTCAATATCCTCTAAACTACCCTCCATATTGTTGTCATCCTCTCCACTTCTTGCTTTGTCTCTATTGTTATGCAGCGCATGATGATTGAGGACTACATTGGTTTCGGACTCATTGCCTTCATTTATAGTACCATTAAAAAGTGCCACCAAAATAAGAATATTTTAGGCTTAAAAGTCTCACATGACTATCATATGATAAAATCCAATAAGCCCCAATAAATAAAAATGAACAATAGAACCATATTAAACCACTTAACTAACTTGAAGAACCATTTTAAGACTTTTTAAATTTGAGTGGTATTAGGTAAAAGTGGCTCTAAGTTGAAAAAGTGTCTATGCTTCTTTTTTTTTTCCTTAAGAAATGAGCCTCAAGTTGCTTGTGTTTAGGTTGTAACTGTAGCATATAAAAGGACAAGATACCTCCTCCAACTAGAGATGTCAATACCAAATCATGGGATAAAGTTATGCGGATACAATATGGTCCAGCATATTTTAAGTTGTATTGTTGGATGCAACCTATCAGTCAATTAAAATCCACATATATCACTCCAATTGCTTGGTTCTAAGTGGTAGGAACTTTTTGCTCAAGTTATGTAGTTGTTTCAGGGAGAAAATCTCCATAAAATCTCATTGTTGTACCTACTTTCTTATTAAAAAATCTATTTTTGTATACTTATACTTTAAGGGTCTCTTTGGATGAATGGATTAAAAATTTTATTGGATTTGTGGGTTGAGCCAGTAAAATTAATTAGACAATAGACTTACGAATTGGACTAAATTGATATTCATAACTTTTCATAATTGGTTTTGAAATAGGATGACCCGAATCCTATAGGAAGAAGAAAAAATCTATTGTGCCTAATCCAATGTGTAAACTTATTGTCTAATTAATTTATTAACCTATTCCATGAATCCAATTTAATTTTCAGCTAATTCATCCAAATAGATCCAAATTTTTTTTGTATCCACCCTTATGATGACTAAGGATCAGGATCATATTTTTCACATGAAAGAAGGATTCATCTTTTTTCACATGAATCCACAAATGGATCATTCATCGATTGCTTTGAGATATGTGTAGATGGATGGAAGATGAGTTTCGAGTGCTTCGTGATTTGTGCCATGGGTGATCCAATTGTAGATTCATACAAAGGAAGATGAATCCTTCTTTTGTGCATAAAGATACAACCCTTCCTAATCCCCCTCCGGAATCCTAAAATTGGTACAAAAAAAAAAAAAAAGACGCTTCCAACTTGGTTGCAGCTATATTGGCACTTCCAAACCAAAGATCCGAAACGGCAGCGCATCTAGATTTGCTAGAAGACCCATCCACATCATGGCATCTCCAATGTCTCCACGGTTGCTCACCAAATAATACCATGCGTGTTGCCTCTCCACAAACCTGACGGTGGATTTCGTCGGCATCCTCTCACTAATAATTTGATTTATAATCCTCCCAACTTCCATCATCATCGTATATATACTACTAATCAAACATTTGTTAAACCATTAACAAACAATCCATCGCTATTCCTGGTATTAAACAAACGACTCGGCAACTGTTTCGACGACTTATATTTAATTCGCTGCGAAGTCTAAATAAGGCACGCCACCACGTGCCCCCCGGTCGCTTTCCCCAAATGAATCCGCCCGCTAACCGACACGCGTTCCCCCGTGAGCGATGGCGAGGCATCTCGGTCACGTCGCTCTCGGCTTCGCTGCACCTACACGTGTGTTGCCTCCAGCATCCGCTGGCACCGTCAGGGAGGTCCTAGCCGTTCGATTAAGATCGGCCGGCCTTAAATTTGTTATGACAGAAGACGGCCTTATCGGAGCCATCTTCCGAGATGCATGCGTAAATATTCCTATAAAATTTGCCGGCTCTCACAGTTGTGTTTATTCTCGTCTGATTTAATTTATTTGATTTATCAAAAAAAATATAAGATTTCCCAAAAATGATCTCGATATGATGTGTTTGCTTGTGGTGGCTTGACTAATAGATGGCAACGAGCTATAAGGTGCTATTTGTCACCACAAAAATCAAACAGTTTATATAATAATTAATACAATTTATCATGGATCGTGTGATGAAAGCCATGGGTCAAAAATTTTATTCACTACAAATTTTATATAATTTAATATATCCACATGTATATGATTGGATATATATTGGTGTACTGATCACTTTTCAACCTTTCGTTTGTTATTAATTACTGCAGCATAAACTAGTTTCCTCAATATAATACAATGAATTGTCACTATGAAAATATAAACCCTAACTTTATAAGTCTAAGTTTTCTAGTTTGTGCGTAAATCATACCTCTCCAATATCTTTAGCATCCATCCATGCCCAAGCCAAAGGTGAGGGATTAAATAGGATGGGCAGCTGTAAGTTCTACTGATCATCCACCACTTGCAAATGATGAGACTCTCAATATTTTTTTAGAAAAAAATGAGAGCATAAATCAGTAGTGAAAACAGGATTTTATCTAGGTGATTTCTATATCAACCCAAATCAGATATATTTATGATGGAAGAGATTAACATAAGTTGCAGATTTATTGCTATACATGAGATGTTAGTTAGGATTGAAATCGAATCTGATACGAATTGGTATCAGTACATCGATATCCATATTTATTTATTTGATGAATACAATAAAAAGATATAAATATTAGTTGGATGCAAAATAATTTATATCTATATATATTTTAGATACATATAGATACAAATTGGATACTAAAATATATATATAAATACGGATATAAATTGAATAACTAAATTTTGACTACAGAATTGAAAAAATATTATTACTAAGTGGATATAAATTGCGTTAATAGCATGTTAATGTAGTTATATATTTTTCTTAAAAATTTGTAAGTGCTATGTAGAATTCAATAATGTTACGGATAATATAATCAGATATTTGGATATGAATTAGATTATTGTCTATATATATCTGTATTTTTTTTCAACGGATATAAATATAAATATAGATATTATTAAGATGTTCAAATTTCTTTCTATACAGATAGATTTGGATATAAAAATATATTCGAATAGATATTATTCGATCCACTTTCATCTCTGATATTAGTTAATGATTAAATTGCCAAATCAATATTTGCGAGCACAAAGTATGTTTCATGTCGTAACATAAATATTTTTTAGATAATACTTTAATCATTGTATTTGTAGATCATTTTAATAAGGATTATCGTTTACAACTAAAACGCTAATAACTCACGGAGGCAGTCACATAAATTTCCGTGGGTCGCTGGTGAGCTTGTCACAGTTTCACTGAGGACATCGAAGCCATTGGGTTCTCAGCTAAAGGCCAATGTCGGCATAACGAGTGCCCTCCGAGTTCCGTTACGTCCTCCAACTGGAGTCCTCCTCGGCACGTGTGAGGTCTGCGGTCCCGCCGACGCGGAGCCGACGCGTTGCCGGAGTAGGTGCCGCCTGGCACGTGCGTTGCCGCCCGGCCGCGCCGCTGTAGCGACGTTGACGGAGATCTCTTCCGATATCGACTGGTGCGGACCACGGCGATTTCACGGTCCACAGCAATTATGAGCTTCCCCGCGTTGGCAATGCAAAAAGTTGAATCCATCCTGGCCGTCTGATAAGTACTCCGTCGAGTGATCTCATGTAGATCTTTGTTCCCCATGGGATTGAGGGTTGTGTGCCCACCGTATGCGAAAGAGGTAGTTGCCTTGTTTGGCCCAATTAGAAATATGAATCGTAAATTAAAAATAATAATATTTTTTTATAATTATATTATAATATATATTATTAAGATAAAATATAATTCGAGGACACTTGGTGAGTGAATTGGCAAGTCTTTTATGTTGATGCAATAACTTGGACGGATTACACCCTGTGACATGTGGCCAGGCTTACACATCAAAGTAGTTCTCGACCAAAAGGAAAAGGGAAATCTAGCATGGTTTACATAAAAAGTAATGTATTGAAAGTATAAATTTAAGACTTAATCACATTAGCAAAAAGGACATGGAGATCTCTCCCTCCTTCGATCTTTTAAACAAGCTATTTCGGGCCAACTTTAAGTTTGGCTTACAAACAAGTGTGTTGGTTCAAGTTCTACTCCATCATCTACAAAGAAGATTATCTACATCATTCACCTCATTAATATTTGATTTTTCAGATAATTTTATATAATTTTATTTTTGTATATTTCATTGGATCCACTCTCATCTTAGGTTGTGTATTTAAATGTGCAGTGCTATGGACAAGAAGATGCAATTTTTTCTTTATAATATTTTTAAAATTAAAATAAATCATGGTTTACTTTTGAGCTTTGGAAAATGATTGGTTAGTTATAGGATTTATGGCAGTTCGATTTTTTTTTCTACTTTTGAAATAAAATAAATTTAGTCAAATTATTTTTGAACAAAATTGATATTATTACTATTACCACCAATGATATGACTTATTTTTTCACTGTTTATAAGAGTCATTAGTTCTCAAATGCACTTGACCAAATGACAATTAAATAATAAGAAAATAAGAATTTATCATATCGCTAAATACTTCATGAATTTACTGCTTTGATGTGAAATGTGGTTCACCATTTCCATTTTCTTATAGAATATGTATCATCTAGCATCTCTCAAGATGATATCAAAAAGAAATTCTGAAAATATATTGAAGAATTAAGCACTTTCTTTAGATTTGTAATGCACGGCGAATAAGATAAGCATACTCTAGTTTACATTAACCTTAAAAGTTAAAAACCTGCATTTCATTGCAATACATACCCACTTTTGGGCTATCTAATATAATTTTCCCTCAGGTGTATGTATGTATGTATGTATATATATTAACATGTTAATGACAAAATTAACAATGTGAATGCTTTGCTTTACCAATAATAACATTTACAAATTTCAAAGATTTAAAATAATAGATAGGAAGATGCAAGTATTGAAGCTAGAAATCACATTGGAATATTAAGTTATGTATAATATAGTAGAATAAATAATGATGCATATATAAATGGATGTATTTTCTAGTTTATGGTTCTAAATTTTTCAGAAGTTTCTACACATGCACACTCGAAAGAAACAAGAAAAATCTTCATAAACTAAATGGACAAACTCATATGCTTATTTAAAACCAAGGAGAGAAATAAAAACTCAGAATGATATAGTAATAATGTGGTAAAACTTTGTTAAAAGATAGATGCCTATGTAGAAGGTTTTCATGGGCAAAATTATTTGGGCAACATAAGGAAATATGATGAGGAGTTTCAATATTATGGTCGAGTAGCTTTATTAATCATATCAAAGCCATGAAATCTTAGATTTTTTTTTTTTTAATCTGAGCATGTAGCTTTTTTATTAACCCTGGAATGTGTCGTTGAAACTTCTAAAATAGATTTAGATACTTGGTTATATAAATTGTCATCAAATTGCAATCTACTGGTTAGTCAATAAGCAAACTTGAAAGTTGAACCACTTATATGCTACCCAGTCCAAGTAGAATAGCGACAAACATGATGTTAAGTCACATTACCAAAAAATAATAAATATCCTATATCATACATTGTATAACTTTAGCAAATGATAGTCAAATGATTTTAATCAATTACTCTTGGAAACACTTGGCCGAGTTTGTAAGCTAGATCACCAATTCTCCACCACAAATTATTAGGCTCAAAAGCTAGCAATTTGTCATCAAATATATATATATAGTAATTTTCCATTGCTATCAAATCCAAGTGCTTTTCATGCTGCATTAGGGGTTTAAACAATAATCAAATTAAAATTAATTTGGAGTCGATTTGGATATCTTCATAGAATTAGGCTAAAAATTTCGTAGGATTCGTGAATTGGGCCATTCTGTTGTATCAAATAATACCATCCATCTTAAATCTTGTGGAAAGAAAAAATATTTTCATAGATATTTTTTTACTTTCTGAGATTAGGATTTAAGTTTGATTTGGATAGATTTCTAAAAAATACAAATTAGATGGGCCAACGGGATAAAATCTTATAGAATTTTGATCCAATCGTATAAGAATATTCAAATGAACCCTAATAATTCAGATTTCACTAAAAAAAATCAGATCCCTTCGTTTGAACTGCTACTGTACAGTGTTGTAGACCGTAGAGCAATGAAAAGCTTACATCAATCGAACAACTTTCATTTGGCAAGAGATTAGATCCATGCTAGCACTACTTGTAATCAAATCAAAACATTTTGGATCCAATCCAACTTTGCGACAAACCAGACGCAATCCCCCAATCCAACCGAACCCCACACACAGAGGAAGATACTGATGAAATGCAGGTAACACCATGCATGGGACCATATGCCATGACCAGGGAAGAAGACCATCCGACATCAAATGCAAGACTCCCAACCTCTTCTGTTTGTTCCCTTCCTCCCCTCCCGTAACGTACAGTCAAACCACAGGCTCGAATGCTCTCCTCCAACCTCATAAAAAAGAAGAAGAAGAAGAAGAAAAAAAAAAAAACTCAGTTTCTTTCTGCATTCCTGCTTTGCACTCACAAAATGACAGACTAACCCACTGTTTTTTTCAAAGGTAACGTTAGCAGTAAAACATTGAGGATATACATGTCATTCTCTCCCACCACTTTCTCTCTCTATAACAAGCCCACGCCGGGTACCCAACACCCTCCTCAAAAGGAGAGAGAGAGAGAGAGAGAGAGAGGAGGAAGAA
>KE504896.1:411330-427153 GCA_000441515.1 Elaeis oleifera | reverse complement strand
AAAAAAATAAGAATCTTGGCTTCTCTTTTCTCTTTTGACTGCTGCTTTTAGGGCCAGTCTTCTGTGTGTCCATTTTCTCATCTCATCCAAGATGATGATGCTTTTCTTTTGATTGGATTGTGGAGATCTGTGCCTTTCCTGGCAAACTTTCTTCCCTTTGCTCCTTTCCTTTTGTTCCCATTCATGAAGAATCCTTGATTTTTAAGTTGGCTTCTGTTCTTTCCCCATCCTATTTCTTCTTTTAAAACATGGAAAAGTGTTAACAGGAAACAGGAAAGTATCCTCATCTAAAGTATAACATCCTCAAGACAAACTATATCACCCAAATATCCAAACAAATCAAAGGGTTATGGAGCAAAAAAAACAAAGCATATCTGAATTAATTTTAGGCCTTTACTGTTCTGATTGCATGTGTTATATCACATAAGGAACACATAATCCTCTCTCTCTCTCCGCCCCCCCTCCCTGTGGCTCACAAAGAAAGAGAAAACCCTTTGTTCACCAAAGAAGTTAATGGACAACCTTGCCATCAGAAAAGCAACAGCCTGAACAGTAATCACTTCACTAGCTGCACATTCACTTCTCCCTTCACTCTATGTGGGCTTCTTTGTTTCACGTATTTAGCTGCTGAACTATTTGTGTAATTTGACAGGGATGCAAACCAACCCCACCACCTCCAGAGGCTGCTGCCGGAGGTCAGTCGACAAACATAAGCCCTTGCTCCTCATCTCATCATCTGAGCCCACCCTCCTCCTCCTTCCCTAGCCCTGTCCCTTCCTACCATGCCAGCCCATCATCATCCTCCTTCCCTAGCCCACCCGAATTGAGAATTCCAACCCTGGTGTCAATCCCTCCTATCTCCTTCCCTTCCTCCGGAACCTCTCCACCCTCCCTCCTCTTCGCATCTCTAACAGCGCCCCTGTTACCCCGCCGCTCTCCTCACCCACCGCCTCCCGCCCTCCAAAAATTAGGAAACCAGACTGGGACTGTTCTGCATTCCGTCATCCTTTGTTTGCTGCTTCTGCCCCTGCTAGCCCCACACGCGGTCGCCACCATGGGCACCCTGCTACTATACCAGAGTGTGATGAGTCTGATGCTTCTACTGTTGATTCGGGACGGTGGGTCAGCTTCCAAATGACTGCCCGGCATCGCCGACCTTCAACCTTGTTAACCCGGTCGCCCAAATGCCAGAGGCTGTAGTGGGCCCTGGAGGAGGAGGAATGTCTGATAGGGGACGAGGTGGCATGGAGTTTGAATTCGAGAATGGAAGGTGAAGCCTTGGATGGGGAGAGAATTCATGAGGTTGGGGTGGAGGATCTTGAGCTCACATTGGGAGTGGGAAGCAGTGGATCCAAGTGAAAGAGCTTGAGACTTGAACCGCTGAGCGTTGCATATTCCAATTCATGTTGCTGCATCTAAAGCTGTATCCGCTGGGCTGCTGGTGTTTGGTTCACTTCTGTGTTTTTTGATGGTTTTATTGCCTCATTTTTTTTGTTCGCTTCCAGTAACATGGTCATGAACGCAGAAAGATTTGTTCTTTCATTACTTTTAAGCTCAGAATGTTTATGAGCTACTGGTTTTGGTGGCAATAGCTGATGAGTAAATTTCATGGCTGTAGTTGATGGTGTTGCTGCTGTCTCTGTAAATGCTAAGAACCCATGGGGAATTAGATTGTTCTTTCTTCTTTGGTATCGGTACATTCTATGTGGGATGTTGTGCACATTTGCTTCAGGCACAGCAATTGCAAGTGGTAGAAGTTCATGTGAACTTCTAGTTTCCAAAGGGTGTACATGCCTCTTTGCTATGTCTTGAGTGATTTTGAGGACAGGTATGTTTGATATGAAACTTTTCAGTTTGCTAACCTAGTCCTTTGCAGTGTGTATTTCATCAGCACTTTAAAATCATGAAGGTTTTTATCATCCTTGGGTGATGCATGAATGCATTCAATGTTAATATTGGTAGGCTCTTTGTAGCTGCATAAAAACTGAGGCACAACATGGGCATGCCTGCAAAGCTGCTGAGCATTTTAGAGTGGGCATGGATGTTATATAAGTAGGTGACTGGCTCTGCCTAACCTTGGTTTATTCCACTAAAATGACAAGATTTCTGTGCCTGTGTCCTTGAGTGGAGCTAATGTCTAGCTGAAGTCAAGCTTTTAAATGGAAGATGGCTTTTACTTGCTTGACCTTGTACCTAAAGGGTCCTGGAAACTCTTCCAATTTCTACCAAGCTATGTATCTCAGAGCTACCAACTTTATCCTAGCAAGAAGGCCTTTTAACAGGACACCATGTATGTAATATATTTTGAGTTGTGAAGATTAGTCAGAGAACAAGTATTTTGTTAGATTTTGGTGACAATGTTGAAACAGTTGCTGTGGCAGAGCTCAAAATCTATTAAATGATGAAGGGTCGGTTTGGTTCTTGCTCAAATGTGATAGGCTTTGTAGAGGATGCCTTGTTGGGTCAAAAGGGCACCAGGAAAGTTTCAAGGGCCCCTCTCCATGTGAGGAGTGTGTGGCAGGCGTGCTGTAGTTGCTGACCCTTCACTATATGATGCGCTCATCTACCGAACGCAGCAGAAGCCCCACTTCCCCAAAATTATAGATGGACCCACTGAAAGGGCCACATCAACTAAAACTGCTGTGGATGCCATGATCAGCATCTCTGTAGGAACAAATGAATGAAGGGGGTACCCCAAACAAAATCTACCATGCCCAATTAAACCATCACAGAGGCCCACACGGGGCCAGCTTTGCAAATGGTGCAATGATAACAAAAACATGACACCAAAATATTAAAAATGGAGAAAGATTTATAAATCAGTGTAAAATGATATCCATCATGATATTAATATGAAGTGATAAGAAACAGATATTATCACTTTCTTGTGGTCCAAGATAATTATGATAATCCATGAAAAGGAAGGTGGATTTGATAAGGATCTATGATGACACAGAAGGATATAATTAGCAGACAGAAGGTTTGGATTTGATCAGATTAGCTTGCATTACAAATTTTGGAAGCCTGTTAGCTTAGAGTGAAGTTTTATTGACATCTTAGTGTACAAAGACAACTGAGATAATACAGCTAAAACAGATACCTGCTAAACTGAACATGTTAAGTGCAGTTTGCTTGATACATGGTCATAGGATCCTGGAGCCTCCTCGCTTAATCCTGTAATGAGCATTTCTTGGTCAAGCCTTTCCTGATGTTATCGATTCAGTGTTCGTCCTGGATTCTTTAGAGTGAGAACCAATGCATTCTTCAAATCTGAAGCAGCTAGAAAGATGATCATTAACCATGCCTGCTGCTTGCATAAAGAATAGATCACAGTTGGGCCAACACAACGGAAGCCCCTTTGCATCATATCCTTGCTCATGGCTTCGGCTTTGGGAGTCTTGACAGGCACCTGACGGGCGTAGCGGAATCCATTTATGATCGGCTTGTGGTTCACAAAACTCCAGCAATAGTTGTTAAAAGAACCCAACTCCTCAATCACCTGTGGATGAGGAGTAGATAAGAGGGGTGAAAACAACTCTAGGCTTTCAAATTTTGTTTATCTTTTTCAGTATATATATTAGGTATGATGTAGCTTAATTACAATTTCATGATTCAGTAAAGATGTCTTACAAACTGATGCTAATCACATAGTGTGCAATCTGACAACGTTATTTTGAATTTACATCATCAAAGTGGTCCAGTCAACCGGACTGCAAATCTTTAATCTCCATTTTAGTGTTCATACCATAGTAATAGCGAACGCAGCATCCCCTTTATAGCATCATACCATGTAGTAATGTAATGGTCCCTCATATAATGTCTTACACAGCAGACTGCACCTTCCAACAAGGCCCAATTAGTTACTCAATGCAATCTAGCAGCAGCTAGATTAAGCACCAAACAGCTCAGATCAGACAACCAGAAACTTAACAGCAGGGGTGCTTCACTTGAAGAGAAGAAATCTAAGATCAGAGCAAAGATGTTTCATAATGTATGATTCTTGGACCTATCTTGAGACATTCCAGCAATGTCAGAAGATGTGTGCCAAACCAAAAATGTTTGCCCTAGCCTGATCTCCTTGAGATTGTCTTAGTAAATTTTCCTTGTTATTTATTTCTGCACACAACATGATTACATCTTGAATCACACTAGTTCAGGATTTCATATGGTAGCTTAATGTTCCAATTAGTAACCAACCACAGAATGGGACCGTATTGGTGGTTGAGAGTACAAAGGTGCTAGTAAATTGCATTGAAAAGGATCAAAACGGCTTCTGATGAAATGCTCTGCCTAAGGTTAATAATATCCTTTACATACAGGCCACAAATCTTCAAATGGGTCCAACTGTTACAAGAAAGGAGAGCAACTAAGTACCAAAGTGGGTGGGACTAACAGAGAACAGTTAAATGGTAAAGTAGGGTTGTTTTGGGGGAACATCTAAAGCAAAGACGTAGATAACAGGCATAACATGAAATTGGTGACTTAAGTGAACATAGAAAGAGAATCCTTATGTTGAATAGGTAAAAATGAACACAACTGCTTTTGCCTATTTGAAAAGTGAATCCACGCTTCTCAAAAAGATGATGACAAAGCAAGTTCCTGCCAATAGGTGTATAGATAGGACCTCTGCCCCCTAAAAACACACATCCCCTTGTAAGCTGGAGCTCAGCCCTTGTTGATGCCTTAAAGGGAAAGGCCTTCTCCAGAAATGTAGCATTTTGAAATCATTTTGGATGAATATTGAGATGGGGAAGCTATAAAAGATCCACTTGTTGTTTTGGTTGAACATTCACTAGTAACTACTGCGAAGGAGATAATGAACATTCTATAATAATCTGTAAAAATGATGCCTATGTCAAATGATTCCTTGATAAAGATGACCCCAGGCCTGCTGAAACTAGCTGAATATTGTGGACAGTGGATGGTTAAATTTCTAAAACAAGGACTTGCAGATTGAGTATTGAGATGATAAATTACCTTAAGCATTTGTCTTGCATTCTCTATAACTGCCCTCATCTTCTGTTCTGATAACAAAGTGCCACCACTTGATTTGACTGAGAGAATCTTTTTCTCAGTGAATTGAGCGATAGAAGATGGATCAAAATTGTCAAACAACTTCCTGACAAAAGGAATGACAATTGTAAGTGTCAACAATTGTAAGTGTCAAGCACAGAAAAGATGCAAGCTCCATTTGTCCTAAATGAAACCAAGATAATATAGCACACCTTAACAAGTCTCGCTTGTTCAGAATAGCTGGCCAGCTGAATTCAGCCAATGCTTCTGACAATACAAGCAGCTCAAACAACTTTTGGTCATCATGAACAGGGACTCCCCATTCTTCATCATGGAAAGAGACATAAACTGGTTCTGGAAGAAATACGAGGCAAGAAATACATATAAATTGAGTTGCCCATGAGAAATCAATTTCAAAACATTCCATGAATGATGTAACTGATATGCAAACCAGTAATCTCATCATTTAGAAAACTTGCAATAGTAATATATAATGCTTCCATTCCTTCAGAACTCATTAAAACCATAATGGAGTACGACTTTTGGTTGTCTTCAGTATTTGTATAACATTTTAAATGGGACAACTTGAAATCAATTCCCCAGGGAATAATTCATTGTTCCCTCGATATGCCTTTAGATTATTGGAAGATCATCCAAGATCTTCACATGTATCTGTTCATGTCTTGGCATGCAAAGTTTTATGTAACTAGATTTTCTGTGGCATGATTTATCAGATGCTTATTTGGGCAGTCAAACCTCCCAGAGCAATAAGAGCTCCATCTCATATGCTGTCTCTTGTTTTTATCCTTTATTCCTCCTTTATTTATTCTTACTTTGGAACACTGTATTTTGGTTTCATCTCTATTTGTGCTTCTCCATAGTGGCTATGTCAACAAGGCAATTGTTTATGGAGATTTCAAGTCTGAGATGGGAAGTCAAGAATAGTATTGGATTGGTATTTAGCTGGAAACCAACTTTTTTCATCCAATCTGTCAGCTGTACATACTGCATCTTTTTTTTAAAAAAAATTTAATTATGGGTTTGGATCCATATCATTTCCATTTTATGTATTGCCCAGGTCAATTGCTTAATGAATCTTATGGATTTTCCAATGCTTGTTCAGTCATTCCTTTTTGTTGCAGTGAGAACAGAAATGGATAATTTAATAATAAGATTCATAAAGCCAAAGAAGCCAGTATCTGACCCATCAGATCATCCATAGCAGGCCAGACAAATTAAGTACTGTTATCTTCTGAAGACATTAGAATGGCCATCAGTCTCAAAGAGAAATTTTAGCAATGAAAAAAGGACTTACGAAGATGAATATGTAAATCCGCATGCAAGGCCCGACACATGATTCCAGTAAAAGCTCAAAGCTCATAATACCTCATGTGATTGCCTGAGGTGACTGATGAGCAAATATTATTGCTGAGGAGGCTAATGTGATGGTGATGTGGGACTTTGTATAGAAAGAAGTTGACGAGTTGCAGAGTGAATGAAATCCTCTTGAAAATGATGACAGTTAATAAAGGCTGTAAATCTATACATGCTTAAAGACATGGACAATACTCTAGTTTACATTGAGTTGATATTCTTCTAAGGATCGGTAAGAATATGTTAATGTCAAACAATTTAAAACAAGTGTTGGTATAGGTGCAATCCTATGCTATAACACATGCAAGCCAACAAAATACCGCCAATAGTGATTTGCAGTTGTCTAATCATTGTCACAATCAAGAACAATCTGTGTCAGAAGGAGCAGAAGATAAGAGGCTAAGAAGAAAGCTTTGTCAATCATATCTTGATGCTGTGATATCTGAGACATCCAACAACATGGCAAGCATTGTGCAAAGCAACAAAAATCTAATTCACCATGTTGACAGTAACAAAGTTTAACCAGAAGAAATCAAGAAAACCATGCTTCAAGTGGGCCAATGACAGCTAGTCAATCAACTTAGGCTTTAGAAGAAGCTTAATGACAGATGAGCTAATTGCATGTTATTCAATGGAGCATAAAATATCACACCATCTCAAAAAATCTAACATAAACTTGATAATGGCACAAGAAGCACTAAGATGAAGACATCTTTGGTCATGGTTAGATGCATGCTTGCAGTTGAATCAAGAAATCCTTAACAAGTGAAGGTGCATCCAGATAGGAAACAGGACAAATGTAGTAGCCAAGGTAGGAGAGGTATAGGTATAGGTGATATCAAGGACCAAAGGACAGGCATGATGGAGATGCTTCGGGAGAATCTGCTTCAATTGATTAACACTCAGGGTCCGTTTGGTTGGGGTATGTTAGATTACGGATAATCTGACAATTCCTAGGAATCATTTATCTGAAAAAATGATTGTAGAGGAAAATAATTTTTACTATGTTGGTTGGTAGAAAAATTACTCCAAAAAATGACAATGAAAAAAGATTACTACATTTGGTTAGAGCTAGTTCTATATAGGAATATGGCCAAATTTACTAATATATCCATCATCATAAATAATTTTTAATACCAGTATAGCACTGTCACTTCCAATCAGTTTTTATATAATGACTACAATCACATAGATCTTTGCATAATGCCATCTGTATCTTAATTCTTTTTTGCAAAAGCTCTTTATTGAATGAATTTGGGAAGACATCAAAATAATTTAACGATTATATATGTACTCTATTTTTTGAGCTTTATTCTTCTTGGCATTTTCATGGTCATCAATATCTCATCCTGCACCTCTTTGATATATGCTGCTCTGCTCAAATAAATTTTCTATATCTTGCCTTCATTATGTTACATCTGTACCAATTTTTGTATTATGTTACACTCAAGATCATCAAAAAAAGAATAAAAACATAATATTCATAAAAAAGGGATTATGCATCAAATAAGATAGAGGGCGAGAGAGAAATCCTTGAAGAGAAAAGAATCCCCAAATGAAAAATCCCCACGTCTCTAATGAAAAATCCTCAAAACCATGAAATCCCTAAAATAATCATAATACTACAAAGAATCCAATAGAAAATATAAGAAATAAGATAAATTTGATGAATACTTGTGAACTTGCAACAGGCTTTGAGTGAGAGAATGAAGAAAATGTGGCTTCTCCGATGAAAAGTCCCAAGTCAAGCAACGAGAAAGGGCATTAGGATTGAATCGACAAAGGTTCCTTAGGTGATGGATGGATTCAACAGAGATAGAAAGGTGGTAAGGTTAGGATTTCCCCTTTTCTTTTGAGAGAAATATCAAGTGCTCATGGAAAGAAGAAGAAGAAGGGACCAAACGAATTCAAGAAGCCTCAGGAGAAATATCCAGCACCCACTATCTGTTGGGGGTATTTTGTCAAGTAGGGATTACCACCACTTGGGAATTTATCAAATACTAACCCCCCCATGGTGTTTGTTTACCTTCTCTCTTTGGAAATAACATAGCACTCACCAATTTGTTTAACATCTCTCACTTCCCTTGTTCACACCAAATATGGTAATCTGATATGGGATTTATTTTCCCATACTAGATTAACCATAATTAAATGGACCCTCAAAGAAGAATCAATAAGCCCTAGAAGAAGGTAGAGGAAGAATCATCAATATTAGCAAGAGATAAAAAGAAAGAGGAGCCCAACTTAAAGAGTCAGCATGCAGCTACTTGAACCCACACAAAAGGTGACAGCACCATTAAGTGGTATTTCTACAGATGAGACTTTTGCTGAAATTCACTAATACAAATCTCATTTGATTATTCATGAGCCAGATTAATGTCGTAGAAGGAGGGCCCATTCTGCCAAAAATGCAAGAACAGATTAATGGCCAAACTACAATTTTGGATAGCCAAGAGCATCATGATAAATACACACAATTCATGGAAAATATTGAAGCCCATTAGTGGTAGAGTGACTAGCCATCAAGCACCAGGCTGGCTCAAGATTCCAGAGGAAGCCCTAAATTACAAATAACAGTGGATGTCCTTTAGAAGAACTAAGTCCACTAAACATACAGTTCAAGAATGCCACATACTCCATAATATGCCACAAGATTTGTTGAACCAGTATTGACACTCAATATGCGTTTGAAGGCAGTAAGATCAAAGTGCAGAGGAAAAGCAAACATGCATAAAAAGGCAGAGTAAGGGAGAGAGACATTTATAAACAAGGAGAACTGCACATGAAAGATGAGATGAAAAGAAGTAACTTGTTAACATAGCACCTCTGGGTTAATGTTTAGATCCACACTCGTATGGGCATCGGTTTACTAATGGAGGTCAAGAGGAGGTTATGATAGAATATACAGAATATCAATATACCTTTCCTAGGGTGGTTTGACAACCCAAAGAAGCAATGATAGCAACAATCCGAGCAAAAGCATTACTGCAGGCATCATCATCACCATTGGTTTGTACTTTGTAGAAAATAATTTCACAGTGTTGTCATCTATAGGAGGCAGAAAGCGACATGATTTTCTAGCTATGAAGAATAGATCGAGAAGAAAGAAAAGGAAATGAAGACCACTAATATTTATTCAAAATTCACAGCTGCCAGGACATCAAAGCAAACCTAAACTTAATCCTAATTGAAATAATCTTAGCAGATTAGGATTCTTTTAGAAATTCTGCTGCTAAAAAAAAAATTCTAGTCTCATGAATAAAACTAGAAATCACAAGATTTGTGTGACCAACTAAAATGTCACATCAAAACCTAAAAAAGTCAAGTGATGAATTAAATAAGCAGATATCTGCTCACTTAGACAAAATGAACATACGGACACAAAATAAGAATATGTAAACAACCTTAAAAGTGCTTATGTCTTTTCAATAAATACATTAAGTATCTCCTTTCTTAAGAAATAACAGTATTCCCCAATTTCTGACCAATAAACACTTCAAGCTGATCAGTAGTTCATTTGATCTTGTACCGTACTCATCTGATATGACTTTCTCAATCTTGGACTCAATCTTGTATTCTTTCAAGATTGCAATGGATCACCATCATAAAACACTAACATCCAAAAAGAATGAATAGAATGCACAAGCTAATTCAACAGAAGTAAAAAGAATCAAGGGGAAAAGGCTTAGGTGGAATAAGAAACTAGCAACAAACTAAACCAACAAAAATTTGGTAGGATTAGGATTGTCAATGAATTTGATAAGCCAAACTCCATAAAAACTTCTGATTTCATATCTGAATTATGAAGTAATATGCTTGCCGAAGTAAGAAGCAAATAGCTATAGGTGAGGGTCAGTCCAAACCAATAATGACCCACGTCATACAAAACACATTTATATGCTCTATAATATTAAAATTATGATAAACATGAAAGTTAAATAGAGATCTAACAATGGATAACATGCTGTTGTCATAAAGGAAGAAGGGAATTGGAAGCCCATTTGGTGAGACTCTCACTTTTTACTCTCTAATTCCCCTTGCTTTCGCCTTCTTTCACAAGGATTGAGGAGCAAGGTTTGCTATCTCAACTTTGGACTTTGTATCAGAACCATCTTGTTACTGCATCAATACATTTGGTATGGGGATCGGATCGGCATACGGGCACTCGATACAACTCCTGTACTATGCACCAATTTGGTACTAGTACGGTCGGTATGCACCGAACAACCGATGCGGTAGATCATGTTGAGTGCTAGCCATTCAATTCCCTTTCACCACCTGACTACCCTTCTACCTCTTTTTCTTACCCTTTATCTTCCTCTCCCTTCAAGCTAGTAAAAATCTTCTTAGCATAGATTTCTCACTCGACCTCTTCCTTTGACCTGTACCCACAATAACATATTTAATGAAATCTAATAACTTCATGAACCCAATAATTCCATAAATTCTTTCACTTCAAGAAACTCATGGATCCTTTCCTCTCCACTTCCTCAACCCTTTCTTGCATTTATCTCCCAATCAAAAAGCCATAATGAAATCTCAACTATGGAGCTTGCAGTGGACTTTTGTTTTGCTAGGTTTATGGTAGGGATGGAGACAACGTGACAATTACCCCTTTCTAATTGCTGGTATCTTCAAGAGGACAAACTCTGTTAAGTGAGATTAGTATTCCTTTATTCTTTTCATCATTTTCTCCTTTTAGTTTTTCTATCCACATGTATCAAATGATTGAACTACTTTTTTTTTTTGAAAAATATTAATTATATCTTATTAATCAATATAACATTTAAGCTGGAGAGAAAACCTATCAAACTATACTATCTCGGTACCCTTTCCAACTAATTTCCATACTACAACAATATCATTCTTTGGTTCCTCAATTTAGAAATTTTACAATTCCAACTATTATAGGTCACATGGGTTTGGGTCAAACTGAGAATCGAACCACATCGAACCAATATTGTTTGGCTAGCTTTGTTTAGGTTTCAGATCGAACTAGGTTGGTTTGGTTAACATTTGCTTATGCTTGTATTTAACATTTGATTAATCTTGGTATCATCTATAATTCTCTTCCCTTTCGTTTTCTTCTCTATTGACTATTTGTATATTATATATGTGTGTGTGTGTGTGTGTGTGTGTGTGTGTGTGTATATCTGTGTATATATATATATGTATGTGTGTATATATATATATGTATGTATATATATATGTATGTATGTATGTATGTATGTATGTATGTATATATGTATGTATATGTATGTATGTATATATCTACTTTGAAAAATTTAGTGCCAACTTTGAAATTTAAGAGCTTGCACTAAATTTTTCAAAGTAGAATTTTAACTGTCTTTTTCAAGGGGCTCCGGAGGAGGTGTTATATAAAAACTCTTTGAATTTGAAGTTTGTTTTGAATTTTATTAGGATAATTTTTGGATTTAGGAGAGTATCCCAGTTTCCTTCTTTTTCTAATTTGGTTATAGGTAACTCTGTTGTCACCCATATCCTTCCATCCGTCCAACATTTTTGTTCTTGAAAATCTTTTGCTTCCCAAAGAACATCTAAATGGTTGATCAGTAGATATTCTTCCATATCAAATTCCTCTATAAATTTGAATGGATCATTTGTTATGGCATAATTATAATTCCTTATGGAAATTGGGTAATGAAGTAAATTTGAAAAGGATAATTGATTTTTGCTATTTGTCTTTCTTCAATTCCACTATAGATTATTAGGTCTATCGTTCTATTATCCCTTTTGAGTTGTTGTAACACAGTGTATACTACTCTTGGAAAGATATCAGTTGGATAGGCATAATCAACAGTGGCTAATTTGATTAGACCTTTATGTATAGCTCTAATTATAATTTTGGAGGATATACATTGATGTTTGGGATACTAAGTTTGGGTCAACACCAATCCATTATGATATATAATGGAGTTCTTTAAGTATTTCTCTAACTTCATTGGGCTGGAGGATTTTGCCAAGAATAATATTTAAAGTTCAAGGATTAATATTTTTGGGTTTTTCCCAATATTCAAACCTTCTTTCTTTGATTGTTGTTTCTTGTTCACTTTGATTAATTTGATCTATAGATTGGATTCTAAGACTATTTAAGTCTTTTGAATATGGTGGATTAATGAATTGAAATACCACCTTCTGTCCATAAATTTGCGTTGTGACTCCTTGGTCATCAACTACAAATGGTTTGATTAGGTTCAAAAATGATGTTCCTAGTATCATTGATTGGTTCAAATTTTTGACTAGGATAAAGGTCTTTAAGCATACTTCTTCATTGCATAATATAAGCATCTGATAATATATATTTTATTTAAGTTTTGATCTACTTGCAGTATTTAATTTTCTTTATTTTTCAAAGTATTTTGTAGGGATTAAGCCTTCTTGGATACAGTTAGAATCTGCACCGGAATCTAATAAGGCTATTGTATCAAGTTTGAATTCTTCTCCTATAACTAGGGTAACTTTGACGCACCATTTTTGAATCATCATTTGTGTTATTGCTTCTATGAATTCCTGATCTTCTGCATCTTCATTGGGTTTTGTTTGTAATTCATTTAGTAGCTTTATTTGGCTTTTATTTGATTGATTTCTGCTTTTAATTGACGAAGTTCTGTTTGAAGATCTTGAATTCATAGAGATTTCTTTTCCTCAAGTTCAAATCTCTTTAAAATATTATTTAGATTATAAGTTGGTTTTGTATATTTTGTAGAGTTTTCTCTGGATAAAGTTTCTTTAAGTTTTGACATGTACTCCTTTCTTTGTTCAGAATTTTCTATTTTATCAATAAATTCTAATAGTAGATGTTTTTTGTGATCACACAAATTTCTTTTCCGCTTTCTTGTTCAGATTCTATAGATTCAAGGCTCTGGGGATTTTCAGAGTCTGAACCTTCAGAGTCTTCCATTTCTAATTCAAGTAGAAGGATTTTTAATTGGGTTTTATTGATTTTAGAAGATCTGATTCATCGATCTCTAGGTTATTAATTTTCTCTTTCAGTTTGCAACTACAGCTAAAATGTCCCATTCTACCATATTTGTAGCAGATAGGTGGTTTTGATTGGGATGCCTTGGTCTTAGCCCAATCGGCCTTAACTGGTTTGGATCTAAGAAAAGTTTATTCTTTATTTTCATAGGTTTGGGCCATTCTCTTGGAGTCTAGGCCTTCTTCCTATAACAATTTTTGCAAATTTTCTTTGATTTTTTGAATTTTTTATATTTTTGGCTTTGGATCGTGTGGAGGCCGAATTGCTCACAAAAGTTCCTAGTTCTATTTTGGAACTTAACTGTTCTCTTTTTAGTTGTTGTTTGAGTCTAAGATTATTGCAAAGCAACAATCCTTCTTCATTTATAATATTGATAAGATTTTCATATGTTAATTTATCATAGGAAATCCTACCATTATTTTGATCCTAAGTTTAGTCCTAATTTTCTTAGAGAATACCGAAGGAAGTCCTGCATTAAACTTTTTCTTCCAAAAAGGTTGATTGCAGTCTTCACTGGTCATTACTCTGTTTAGAAAAATATCCTTATATCATCTAAAGTCTTGTAATTTTTACATCTTAAATTTGATAGGATTTCTGTGGTTCTATCTCTCAGTTTTGAAGAATCACCTAAGAAATATTTGGCTATTGCAAAGATAAGAATCAAAACAGTATCTTGAAGATCTGATTCATCCTCATCTTTGAGGATTGTCTCATCTGCAGTTCTTCGAACTGCAGTGAGAATTTGTTCACGATCAATATCATCCAAGTAGTGATCCCACCAATCTTTTAGTTGGTCAGTGAAACCAGCCACTAAAGCTTGGACAATAGCATAATCTGGGGTATTTTGGTTTATAAGCATTTGAAACCATTGTCATTTCTTGGAGTACATTTGAAATATTGTATTTGGTTAATCCATCTATATTCCATTCATAAATGGTATTGGCCGAGTATTGGTAAGATTGGCCTTGGGTAGTAGGCCCTTCTGGGTTGTCCACCCCAAATATCTAATTTGTTATTTCTAAACCTTGATTTTCCTCTTTACTTGGGTCTTCACTGGTTTCAATGTTTGAGGATTCAAGGATTTGTTGAATTAAGGCAGCCACAGATCTTGGTCTGGTAGATTGCTCATAAGTACCTTCTACTCTCTGAAGACTTTCTACTTCTTGTAATCTTTTATTTATTTCTTCTAACAAATTGGTACTCAATTCTTTTGATTATTTTTGGATATTCAAAGGTTTAAAACTGATAAGGAACTTTGTCTTGAACTTCAAATTTTCTTCTTTAATCATTTTCTCTACTCTGATTAATCAATCTCCTATGGTTTTAAGATTTTGATTTGTAAAATTATTTGTTCTATCATATTTTTTAAATCTTTCCCATTTGCAGCTTCCAAGGGTTCAGTTTTCATTTTGAAAGGTGAAGCCACTAATTGGGTTCCTTTGACTGGGATCCTGATTTCTTGTAAAGGTGGATGAATTTTTGCTATAACTCTTCCTTTCCCATCTTGCCAAGAAACTATGATTTTGTATCCAAGGTTCCTAATGTTTTACATCCTTTGATCTCCTTGCCAGGAGTCATCATCATGTTTATATCTTTTTTGGGATTTTTTATTGACTCCTACCAGTTGAAGAAAGGTGTTTGGGTTTGAGTCATTTCTAGGAAAGTACAGTATTCTGTTTGTAATTTATTTTCTATTCTTTGAAGTAAGTTTTAAAAAATTTAATCCTTTTATTAGAGTTCTCTTTTGAATAAAAGTCTTTCTTCAAGGTTGGTTTGTCTATTTTGAACTCAGAACTGATCACATATAGTTTCGGATCTTTCCTATCAGTTATTTGAAAATAAGTTGGGAAAACTGGTAGAGATTAAGGTTCCTCGTACCTAGATTGAGAAATTTTTGATTCAAAATCCACAGTACTTAGTTTGGATGGTGAGGGATTTGAACAGCTATGTCTGGAAGGGTTTATTTGGACTTGGGCCAATTCTAGTCTATAACTTGAAGTTCTTTGAAGTCCTCTCTAAAATTTGATGGAAACATCTCCTTCAGAGTTTGTTATTATGGTATCTAATTTGCTTTGTTCTTTTCTGATGGCTGGTACTGCTTTCTTCAGTAACCAGTCTTCAGGTCAAGGTACGCTGAACCAGTACCGCCGGCCGTTTCGGCCGGCCGACGGTATGATTCGGTACGGTTTCATACCGTACCGAACCGATGACCCGAATCGGAAGAAAAAAATAGAGAAATAGAGAGAGAGAAAGAGGAAGAAAAAAAAGAGGGAGGGGAAGGAGCTAGCGGCGCTGCCGGACGGCCCCGGCTGGCCGCCGGAGGCCGCAATCCACGCACGCGGCACCGCGGGTGTGAAACAGGGGCATCGCCCTTGTTCGCGATTTTTAAAAAAAACGTAGTTTAAGTGAAGCCGGCAAACGGTTTGCCGGCTTCAC
>KE504896.1:365244-381793 GCA_000441515.1 Elaeis oleifera | reverse complement strand
ATTTTAAAAAAATTAATTTGAAATGAAAAAAATAATTTGAAATGATGATTTTTATTTGAATTAAAATTAAAATTTTTATTTTTTATAATTTAAATTATAATTTTATTTTTTTATTTTTTTTGGAAGTAAAAAATTAAAATTGCCATTTGAAATGACGTTTTCAAAAATGTTATTTCAAATGGCGACTTTAATTTTTTTTTTTATCGTCCACGTAGAAGAGAGAGAAGAAGAGAGGATGATGACGTGGTGGCTATAAAACGTCATTTCAAATGACATTTTATAGATTTATATTATTTATAAATAATTTAAAAATATATTATTTGATAAATAATTTTTTTTAATTATTTAGGTAACGAACTCTTCGCTGAAGCAGCAAATATACATTTACTTGTTGCTGACCTCTTCTGCACAAAAACATTTGATATTGCAAATGCCTCGAGGATAACCACGTACCTCAACATGTCATCATCTGCTGCACTGTTCGTACTCTCGATGCACCTGCCTGCACCTGACCATATCGCCCGTGGATTCGTCGGTCTCTTAAAGAACCTACAGATCCCCGGATGCACATCGATCCAGATGGTTGATCTGCCAGAGGCAACTCTGGACCATGATGGATGGATCTTGCAGAATGCGAACCAATACCTCATGGCTGACGGGATCCTCGGTGCGTACCGCCCAGTGCTAGATACACTGTACCATACTGGAATCAAAATTGTACACAGTAAAGTTGTACTGAGTTTCGATACCCTGAACCAATCTTTACCATTATTGTGTCAATATAATACTGATATGAATACTTAAACCGATATTGCGAACCTTGGTTGCAGCCTTGCAAGAGCATGAGAATATGAGATCTTTCGCCAAGTTCCAACACCACTGATCTATCCAATTGGACCACTAATCAAATCAATGAAACAGTGCCCAGGAGGCAGCCAGAGTGCATAAGATGGCTGGACTTGCAAGCCCCACATCAGTCCTATTCGTGTCATGCAGCAGCAGCAGGATGCTTCACACAAGCAAACAATTGAGCTGGCCCAGGGCCCAGAGCAGAGCAAGCAGAGGTTCCTTTGGCGTGGTACATCAACTTGCTGAAAGTCTGCAGCCTATCTGAAGCCCGGAGGGCCAGTTCCAATCCCTCCATACACTTACCATATGGGTTTCTTCATTGAACCCAAGGGACGGGGCTGGTCCTCCCACATGGGCACCACGAATAAAAATACTAGCACTGTTGCACACAGGTCGATCAGAGGGTTTGAAACATTGTTCATGGAGTACCAATGATTGCATGGTCCCTCACATATCAGAGGATGAGTTCTTTGCCGCTGTGAGACTAGTGAGGTTGCTGATGGAAGGAGATGAAAGGAATGGGATAAGGAAGAAGGTCAGGAAGCTAAAGGATGACTTGCTGAAAGCTATTGAGGAAAGAGGATCTTCTATAATTCACCGTCTCATACTGCTGACAAATGGAAGGCATGTCTCCAAAATGCCGCTTTGGAGAAAGACAACACAAGCAAGTAGCATGGTCATAAGAAATATCAGTTTGGAAGTGGAGATTAAGAGATAGGTGTTCTATTGTTTAAGTATATAATGTAATGGTAAATCCTATACCTAGACAGAAGGAAGAATTTCCACTGATAATTCAATATTTATTGTTGCAAAAAATTGATGCAAGAGAATTCCTTTGTTCTTAACACCCTTTTCAAAGAAGGGATAATCCCCACATTTCGATGATTATAAGAGACAAGCTAGTCCAAATTGTTTGTCAGATTTCCACCAATCAATATAATATGTCATGTGAATCTATCTACACAACCAATTCTACAGATAGTTACAGTATATATTGTCTAAAGACAACAGCTCATAGCTGATGAGAATTCTTCCAGATAATTTGGCTGCATTGGGCACGCATGGAGCAGCAAGCAGATGAAAAAGCCTCAAGCAGTTCACGCACTTCCATGGATGGGTTCAGTGGCCTTCTTCAGCCATTCCATCTCCTGCTCATTCAGGTACGGTGCCAAAACTTTTCTGCACTCAGCATGGTAAGAATTTACCCATTCAATCTCTTCTGGCATCAGCAGGGTCAAATCCATCAGTTTTTCTGGTATGGCGCCTGCATAAAGGGTAGGATGTTGGTGTTGGTGACAATTTATAGCAGAACAACTGAAAGATCAACCAAAGATTCAACAAAAGCACTTAGCCAAAGCATTCTGAGCTGTTCATGAGGAAAGAAATTAAGACGTGATCAAAACATTTAACCCTTCTTGGTCAAGAAGTAAGAAAGGCAGACACTTCAACAAAAATCAGAACTGGATATTAAAATCCTTATATTTCTGATTATGTATAGAATGTTAGTGAAGAGGATGGGGTAGAGAATGCTTAAAAGACCATCATGCAGCATCTTGCTAAAATGGCCAATCATATGACATGAGACTTTGAGGATGCAATCAGGAGTTTTAAATTTGAGTCTTGGCTGCTTATATTAGAGGGAGTAACTCAAAGTTTAAACAAAACGAATACTGAATCTTAAAATCCTTGGATTTCTGACTGATTTACAGAAATTTAGCAAAGAGGATGGAATACCACATTATTGTAAAAGTCTGCATGAAAATGACCACAAATTTTTAAAAATGCAAATGTTATGGACACACAAAACATGGAAAGCAGCTACCCCACTTAACCTTTAGAAATAATATACAACATGGAAGAAAAAAGTAATGGAAGAAGTGGTATGTACAATGACTAATAATTTACCCTTGATGTAAAAATAGCTCGGTCTTTGTAGCAAGGTCAGAAATGAAGATCAAAGATATCTTGGAGAACCAAAAGGCCAGAGGATTCTCAAGAAAAAGAAAAAAAAGGAAATGCTGAGTAATGGAATTTCTTTATACTTGTTTCTTAATGGTCAAATGGTGGGTTCCAAACCTGTTTCATTTCACCAGAGCAAAAACATGATTAACTTTCATGTTTCCTCTAATTATTGTTTCCCTATTAAAAGTACAAAGAACCAAGCATTAATTGAACTAGAGACCAGAATGGATATAACAGAAATATTAGAATGCAGAAAAGCAATCAATTAGTTTTATAATACAAAAAAGAAAAGAAAATAATACAGCAACTTACCCACGTTATATGCTCAAATGCTAAATAGCCCTTTTCACCAAAATTGAATTTCGTGCTGGCTTCTTTAACTATAAGAACATTCTCTAATCTGATACCGAAGTTTCCATCTTCATAATAACCAGGCTCTGTGGAGGAAAAGTAGATTATAACGTAACAACCAAGAACACAAATATTCCATGGAACTGTGCAAGTAACTTCAAAGACTAAGAAATCACGCAAACCACATATTGTTCTTCGAATAATAAATAGAACACAGAAGATCACAGAAACATATTATGTAAGATATCCTGTCATTGCTCATTTTCCCAAGAAAAAAGGCTGTTTCTTATAGTGCAAAAAATGATGCATCATAATAGAAAACCCACAATTAAGCATCATAGATTATAGGAGGCAATCACAGGTTGAGGCAAGATTATTCTCTGGTGAACTCAGTTTGTCAAGCCATCCATCCATCAACCTTCCTAGTTTGCACAGAGACTACATGCTCTGATTGTATATAGAAACTAGTTTAGCAAAGAAAATCCAAGTTGTGCATCATCAAAAACAAGGGCTGAAATAGGATTACAGGAAGCTTGAAAGCCAAAGATGGTTGAACCTTGAGGGAAAAAAATATAAAAAGACACAAAAAAGAGGCAAACACTAGACTTGCAAAGTGCATTATACATTGCAGTTTTGATAGAATATATTAAAGAAATTTCTAATACAAGATACAATAATCTAATGAACAAGGTTCTTGCTTTTGATGGACAAGGAGGACAAGGTGCAGGAAGACTGAAGCCCTAGATCTGGCATCTTCCCTCAATTAGCAACCCTAATCCACCTTTCTCTTGATCCCACCTTTGTATCTTTCTCCTCTTTGGCCAAAAGTCCCCAAATCCTCATTATAATCAACAGTTGAGATTTAAAAGTGATCCGGCATGCTTTTTCTGTGCATAGGAATTTTCTCAAGGTGCTGAAAAGGCATGCTTTTGCAGCACTTTTTAAGCAAAAGTGCCTCATCTTGGGGTAGGCAAGATGCAAGGCTTGCGCTAAGGTTCGTTGTCTCAGCACTTCCATCTTATTATAGCGTCAGTGTGCAGTATGATACGGTAATGTATTGAGTGTCAGTACGATACAGTGCATCCGGTACAGTATGATACCTGACCGGTATGGCAAACCTTGGCTTGGGCTTAGTGTGCACCTTGCAGCTAGGCATGCCTTTGACAACAGTAATTCAACACCCATTACACATAAAATGATGGCCTAACAAAGGTGATACAGACGAGATTCAAAATTACTTGGACATCCAGTCAGTAACCACATGAGGAGATAACATGATTTCTTGGTTAGGTGTACAGAGTCATTGAAGGTGATATCCTTGCAGCAATGCTGCAGGTCATTTAGATAATTAAACCAGAGATACAAAGAAGGCATTCCCTGCTGTCCACATCACTTGAACTAGGCAAGACATGAGCATAGACTTTATATTAAGTTTCTTAAAACTATCAAAGGCTTGTTTCTGTTATGCAGTCATTATGATTGCTCGATTTAATTTGACCCAGAAGATTTGAAAGGTTAGGATATTAGACACTTCAATTAGTAGTTCTTTAGCGACCAATGATCTTAAGGAAAACAATTTATTCTTTTGCTCAAAACATGTGTTTTTATTCATCATGAAAGATAATCGCTAATAAACACTAAATAGCAAAAGCATAATCACATGCAACTTTTTTTCTGCACATGGTTGGTTGGATGGCAGGGGTTTGAGGTCTGAGGTGTTTCCAAATGGCAAATACCATGAGTTCACACTGACATGTAATATTAAGAGGATCAAGTGAAATACTTTACTGAATTAGTGGATTTTAAAAAAAAAATCGTCCATAGAATTGCTGTTGAATACTCGATTATGCACCAAGATCATCATGAATGGAGAGCCTAATAAAAAGCCTTGAAATTCCTTTTGTCCCACGTCAAAGAGCAACTTTAAGATGGAACCAGGAGATGGAAAACATGCTGCCATGACTGAGGTTATCACAAATTTCTTGTCGAGAAGAAGGTCACATGCTAGTTATATCATTCATTTAGGTGGTCATGATGCTTAAGGAGACTATCAGATGTTCTTGATGCTATTCGTGTCAGATGGCTTTCCAATCTGGAAGCACTTAAGATGGGAAAGCTGCATTTTAGGTGCAGACTAATGAGTTTAATTTGTTCAGGTCATAAAAAAACTGATAAGTGCACAAAATCAATGAAAGATCCACGATCTTCTATTTCAAATACCATTAATATTCCTCTTATAAAACTATGTCCAGAACATCCCTTGTTTCCACTTACATAAGGTTACAATACCTGTTTTTGCTTCAACACGGTGATACGAAAGAAAAAATTGAGAAAATAATTTATTAAATTAGTTCAAATGGATGGGTTTTAAATTTGGGTTAATATCAGTCAGTGTTTTGAAAGCCATGCCCAGGCACAAGGCATTGGCAAAGCCACCCCAAGCACCTCGCCTATAGTTAGGCAAGACCCCTTTAGAGAGGTGCATGCATCATTGAGGCTCCAAGGGACAAAAAAGGTCGTGCCATTCTTACATTAAGCACAGTCGCTTGATCAGATTTGCAAAGAGATTAATTAACGTGGCTAATTCATTTAGGGAAAGGGACCAAAAGAGAAGTCCAGTGGTTCGATGCTGCTGCTGCTGATGATAATTGCTAGGTAAAGCAGGCAGCCCCTTCCAACATATGTGCATAAATCTGAACTACAGTGCTTTCAACTTTTAAATTGTTGGTAATTGTTTATTTATTATCAAATATAATAATATTATGCATTCATTATACACACACACACGTGTGTGTGTGCGCGCGCGTGCGCGCATGCTCACTTCATCACGGCACGCACCTTGCTTTGCATCATGCGCCGGAGTTGGCACCTCAGTGTGCTTTGAACCTTTGATAACTCTATTTCATTATAGAGAAGGTAGCATGATTTTCCTTAGGACAAACAAGGTGTTTAAAGAATAATATTAAATTATCTATAAAAGAAAAAGGCTCTTTTCTTATGTCATATAAAATAGACAAAATTATGGTTGAAAGAAAATGTTCAAAAAAGTGGTATATATCACTATGAATTCAGTTTGGCACCATCTGCTATGGAATGGACAGCCTTTTTTTTTTTTTGGTTTATGTAAATAATAGTAAAGAAAGAAATTTGGCCATGACATCTCTTAAGTTCAGTACAATATGAAGACAGAAATTGCCACCGTGTGTGGTGCAAATCAGGTTATCACAGGACCACAAAGTGATTTTATTTATTCATCCACCAGTTTATTTATTTATTTATTTATTTTTAAAATAAAAACTGGTGGATGAATATGTAATTCAAAATCTCCAGTAAAATGCAAATTCAAAGTTCAAAATGAACCATAATTTTTATCAACATATATCCAAATGAAGAAAGAAGTACAAGGGAATTAGTAGAAAAATCCATTTGTTCTTCTAAGTCCTCTAGAAAGATCTGGGACCAAAAACCTGTTTCTCGCTCTATCAGAACCAAAAAAAAATTCTATAAAAGCTCAAAATCAAGGTTTCAAATATCGCTGGGATGGAATGGTACAAACGGTACCATACCGTTCTACCAGGTTTCCAGCACTGGTACAAAGTATGTCGGCATGAGACTGCCCGTACCTCGTGTCGGTACCTGGTACTTTGCCATTCTTGGATGGGAAAAATAAAACGTACAAGGTATGATACTAGTATTTGAAACCTTGATCAAAATAAAATTACGAGTGTCAAAAGCATTGACTACAAATAATAACGAAATTAACAGTAGTGAAAATAATACTAACCATCAGTCACAGTCATTGATGCTTGCAGCGGCACATTCCGAGCATGAGGTTTAAAGCTAATTAGATGAGGGCCTACTCAACATGAATTCAGGGTTAAACTTAAAGATTGCCTGGATCACAGATATAACAAAGTGGGAAATCAGAACAGATGAAGTATGATCTGACCTTCATGAACATTTAGATAAGATCCAATTCCATGCCCAGTACCATGTCGGTAATCGAGGCCATCCTTCCACAATGGGATCCGAGCAAGAATATCAAGAGCATGTCCTGTAATGAGCAATGCTTCCACATAAGCTATTTGGGAGAAACTCAACATGCAAGTTTTAGGTTTCATCAAATTGGCCTTACCAGTTGTTCCATTAGGAAATTTAGCAGTATCTAGAGCAATATGGCCTTGGAGGACCTGTCACAATCCATAATCAAATGTTACTCAATCCGGCATGATTTTATCTATCAGTAGTCAATCCAGCATGATTTATTTAGCTGTACTTTATACGATGCTAGAAGTGCAGAACAAATTGTCATCATCAATAATGCATATGCAGTGTAAGTAATACATTTGAAGCCAAAATAAGTCTATGACTTGTGATATAGATGTGAGAAGGATGACACTGAAAAGCAGACTTTGAGTCAAAATTGGTCCATCCAAGCACTAGAATTTACAATTAGAATTATGAAGTACTTTCCCTTCCTCTGATGTTTAACCTCTTCTTTTGCTCCCTCTCTCTTCATGCCCTAATTATATTCTTGGATAGAAATTAGAAAATCTACAAGATTATAATCAACAAAAGTAAATAATTTATTTAGAACTATAAACCTCTTACAAGAGACATTGTGCTTCCATAAGCAAAAATACTTTCTGAATGGAGTATGCAGGCTGGAATGCCATTTAATTACCAAGAAGAATAGCACTATATTACTCTCTTTTAGGGACATTTGAACATTCACAAACATTTCATGCATAAGTGTGTGTGCATGTTTACAAGCACACACATGAAGAAGGCAGACTCACGAACCATCTTAAGGCCCTGTTTGGCCCTGCATTGTTTCCTGCCTTAGCTGCTTTGCTTCAAAGTAAAGCAGACAAAAGCTGAGATTAAGGTGTTTGGAACAACGCAGCACAGCAGCTATTACCAAAAAGTCAACTGTTTTATTACTTAACTTTACAGCACAGCAGCTATTACCAAACATCTTTCCCTGCTTTAGTTTAAAGTGCAGCAAAGCAAAGCACACTGCTTATACAGAAGCTACTTCATTTATAAGCACAGCACAGCAGGGCCAAACAGGCCTAAATTATTTCAGCACCTATAAACACACAGAGAGAGAGACATACTCATAATTCATTTGGGGCCTTTTGGATCTTTTATATCTTATCCCTCTATTGTCTCCATCCAAAAGTAGGAGTTATGGAGGAGAGAGGATTGTGTGAAAGAAGAAATTTAGGGATCATGGATTTGCAGCCTAGGAAATGTGACAACACAATCCACATGCAAGATGATTTACTGTATCCCTAAAAACTAAAGATAATGGCCTCTAGACCACTGCTGATCTCTCAAACCACTTCATCACAGTGTTTCTTTCCAAATTCTCCCCATGTAAGAAGAAGATATACATGGAATAATCATCTGCACATCCGAACAAGCCAACCATGAACACATGACTGAAGACAGCACATCCAAAGCAGTACAAGATGGCATCTCATGAACTAAAGGTATACACAGTAGTATTATCTAATCATACATATGCACTACACAATCCTGAGTGATTTAATCACACACAGAACCTTAAATTATTTGATGTAGGAAGTTGGAACAAATGAGAAAAATCCACTTACAGCAGTAAAGCACGATTTCTCATGAGATGAAGGTTTCCCAAAATGCACAGTTCTTGTTATATCAGTCGTTCCATCTAAATACTTTAAAACATGGAGTGTTAGAAAATGCTGAGACAATTGGAATAAAAGAAAAAAAAGAATGTTATGGGTCAGAATTGTCACATTGTACCACACAAGAGGGTGGAATTAAGAAATTAAAAGTTCTAAACATACCTGCGCCCCTGAATCAAATAGATAAATGCTGTTAGCATCAAGTTCAGCGCATGTATTTGACTCTGGCGAATAATGAATAACTGCTGCATTAGGACCAACTGATGAAATCGTTGGGAAACTTAATCCTTTGAAATTCTGTGACCAGACCACAAGCCAAAAGTTGATCAGACATTTTTTTAGGTGCCCACATGGCAATGGAAGTTCAATGAACAAAATGGCTACACATGATGAGAGGATAACTGAATTGGCATTGCAAGATCAACTTTCAGTTGATCAGTAAGCAAATCTTGACTGTATTTGTAAACTATTCCATACAAAAGCTAACAAGTCGTGAAATAATCAATGAGTCAAAATAGATGAAATAATCAATGAGTGAAAACAGATTCCTACAACTTACTTGAGATAAAGGGCTGAAAGCCTGATACTGCCAAAATAAAAGGAACAAAAGGACAGGTTGAGGCTTGAGACTAATAACTTCCTAATGCTCGATGTTCAATCCATCCACAGGAAAAAATATCATGTGGCCTCATAGAACTAGATGAATGAGAAATAGCCCTGTTTGGATACCCCAAATATTGGATTATTGGACAATACTCCAGTATTTTAGTTTCTATCATATACCAATTTCCAGAGGAATGTTTGGTTGCCCATTTTAGAGCCTGAAAATACTCCAAACAGACCAAACACCAGAGTATTCTCATAGCCCACAAAAAGTGGCATAAAATATTTACTCCATTCACCAGGCTCAACCCCTTGTGCCCCCACTTCCCTTCCCCACCGTAACATATCCACCTCAACCCCTACTGGCCTTCACTGAGCATTGTGACAACATTGGCCATGGCAACAACATTGATGGCCTCCACTAATGAAGGCGCCGACATTGGTTCTAGGGTGGAAAATGCCCCCACGCCCCCCTCCCAACCCCCTTTCCTCCTCCCTCCAACACCAGCAACGACCCTACCCACCACCAAACCACCAACACCCTTTCCCTCCCACCAACGACCCATGTGATTCCCCACCCCAAGCTCCTCCCCTAAAATCCCTATTACTGCCACCATAGTTATGGGGATGGCAATGGTAGTGATGGTATTGTAGAGGTGGTGGTCGTGGTGATTGTGGTGGTGGGTGTAAGTGGTGATTAGTGTAGTTGCAGTGGTGATAGCTTGGTGACAATGGTAGTGATGGTGCTGCAGTGTTGGTTGTGGTGTATATTTCTTACCCTCTTTCCTTTTTTCTTTTCTTTTCTGTCTTCGCAACAATCATCTACAAAATGGGTTGGTGAATCTCTCACTGTTTTGCACAAAACAAAACAAAACAAAAAAAACTGACCTATCTATTAATTTTGAGATTGTAAAATTTGCTTTAATTAATAATCCTTTAACTCTTGGATAGTTAATAGCAGTGAGAAAAAAGAATATATTTATGTTAAACACGTTTTTGAGACATTTATGAATCAAAATCGGATTTATGGAACAACTCAATTGTATATTCATGGAACAATCCAGTCCAATTGGAACAATCCAATAAGGATTGGTACACAAGGTTTGTTGGACAATCACAACCGTACGTTTATGTTTGACTGTTAGTAGCTTGTCATTCTTTTGATTGGTTGCTTTTATTTTAATTGTGGAGTAGTTTTGTGGACCTAGGATGGATGAATGCAACAAAGAAACTACAAACAGGGTGTCCTTGTGCACGAGGCTCCCACCTTTGGAGGGAGTCTAGGGAAGGCCAGATGTTCACAGCCTTATCCCACATAGGGAGAGGATGTTTCTGTTTTCAAACCCAACCTACAGTAAAATGGAGCAACCTTACCATTGTGCCAAGGCTCACCCTCTTATGAATGCAGCAAAGAAACAGTTTCCTGAAAAATTTCCTGTTAACATGCAAACACTTGAAGCCGCTGAAACCAGGTTATTTTTCTTGAAGCAATCACTTTATTCTAGAGATTTTTATTTCTCGATAATTTTTCCTGAGTACTCAAACAGGGCCTTAATAGGACTGCCATTATCATGAATTACTAAGTACAACTCATTGTTGGGATCTGAAAGCTTGATGGGTTTTCTTCTACATGCCATATAACACACATCAAAATCTATGAGTACGACATCCTACAAAAGAATGAATAAAGGCATACCTCTTGCTTTGCACGGAAACCCTCCAATTTATCACTCACAGATACCTCTGTTAGTTTCATAGAATCCCTGCAACAATTAGTAATGATTGGTTAACAAGGTAAAAATAGTCAAACAACTAGCAGGAGCGAAACAGTACCCAAATGAAAGTAACCATCAATTTCAACCGTAAGCTCCAGCTAACTGTGGATCTAAGTTTGCTAATATGGCAATGCATAAAATGTTTCCAGTAAATATTTTTGTGACTTTATGTCGCGCAGCTCAGAGAACTAAAACAACATAAAGATCTATGCAGTCCTCAAATGATATAAGGCAATATTACTAGTCTGAACATGCAGGCAGCAAGCAAAATAATCATTCAAAATCTTACAGGCAGGAAATAGGAGGGACTGGAGTATCAGCAATTAAAATTTAAGACTAGAATCATGATAAAGGAATTAGCATTCACAGCAGTTAAATATTAAACCCAGGCACACACATAGACAATCAAATACATATTTCCACATAAAATAGATAGATTAGTAGGATACTAGCACATGGTAAAGTGACACAAGAAATTCTTACAAAGGAGAAATGTTGTGGACATCTGGCACGCAAGAGCAACAGATATTACTCTTCCTGGCTAGTTTTATGAGGAACATGGCAGATGGAACAGCTGAATGCCCTTTTGGAGGAACATGACAGACTTAGATATACAGCTTCTCTAGAAGACTGGAAGGGTTGTTTTCTCAGGATGCAGGGCAGTCTATGGAAGGGGACATATTTGGGCTTAGGAATAACTGAAACACAAATGTTGCTGGAAAATTGGATTCAGCCCTGAGTTTTAATCAACACTGAACAACAAAGATCAAAGTAAAACACAAAATGGACAATGGATGTTGTACTGAACCTAAAGAATTTGAATGTAGGATTAATTAGAAAATGAAAGGTTTGATGCCATTTAGCACTGAATCCAATGCCTTGCTGTCCATTCAGATGGGATTTGATATTTCATATTGATTGAACTAACAAGGTGTTTCTAAATCAAAAACAAATTGATAAAATAGAAGTTAACCTAAGATATTCAAACTTAGGCTGACTATTGGACCATGAGCTAAAATAAGAAAACAATGATCTGAACGGGCTTTTCAACAGAAGAGAAGCATACTATAAAACAGAAAGAAGACGAAATAAGAAGAAAAAGGGTCAAAGGAAGAGGAACTATAATACTGGACTCCAGGACCTAAGAATCACACCACAAGAGAGAAAAACAAGGACTTCATTACTTTCTTCATTAATCAATCATCCAACTCTGTTACATAAAACACTAAGATCTCATTTCTAAACATAAAGAATAACAACCATCTTTGTTCAAAAAAATCCCAGAATTACCACCAATAAAGCACAGTTACTTTTCACAGTTACCATAGCATGAATGTACTGCTACAGTAACTTGATTCATTAAACCATCTGATAGAGTCTGAGATCAGTCTCAACCTCTGATTCCAAATAAAGTAATAAACCCACTGAAAACCCAAGATAATCTGAAATTTTTAAAAAAAATTGACAACAATATTGACAACAACACTCAAATATGAGAAAATCCTGCCTTGTAGCCGTATTAGACAATCTTGGATCCCCGTCATTATCTAAGGTTAGCTTCTATTTATCAATTTATCATTTAGAAAAACCTTCTTAGTTCAGTTAAAATGAAATGCCAGATCCAATTTGAATGGAAAACAAGGCACTGTATACAAGTCCCAGATGGCACCAAATCCTTTCATTCCCTAATCAAACCCCAGATTCAAACTCTTGGGTTAAATATCACATCCACCATCAATTTTGCATTTGAAATTGGATTTTGTGGTCCAGCTTTGATTAAAACTCAGGTCTGCATCCAAGTGTCCGGCAATACATGTGTCAGACTTTCAGCTTTTCCTCAGCCCTAATAGGTGCCCTTTCAGACTGTCCTACATCAAGTTGACTGCCACTGAAGCATGGCTAGTTTTCATGGATACTGTAGTACAAAAAGTGACATGAACAGTACCATTACAGTATTTGACCCATTAAACTATCAAACGAAGAGAGATATTTTAGTCTCAGATTTTAATACCAAAGCCAGTAAAAAGTAAGAGTAACCAGAAATGAAAGAAAACAGCAAATTAACAACTAATTGACAACTAAATAAAATATGAGAAAATCTTTAAGTCCCGGAGTCCTCCGATGCATCATTAACAATCTTGGATCTCCATATCTTTTAAGACCAATACCACAAGATATCTCTGCAAAACTGTGGTTGATGTAACAAAGGGAGTTGAGTCTACAGATGGAGTGGATACTCATTTTTGCTCAAACCTGAGTGAGAAGAATTTCCCAAAATGTTTACCATTCTAACAAGCCTAAAATAAGCATTTTTAAGATGTTAAACAATAGATTCCCTAAATGATGGGAGTTTGAATCAATATGTCAAGCAGATTGTGGAAGTCAAATTTTTGGAGACCCTTGTAGAATTATCAAAAAAAAAAAAGAAGACTTCAGCAGTGTGTATGACCATAATCAGAAGGACAAATCCAAACAATGATATTGGATGTCACTTGAGGATTAAAGAGGAGATAAGGAAAAGCAGCATGATTGACTATTACTACAAATGAAATTTGCTTTTAATAGGTGAAATAACAGATCCATACTCAGCATCATATACGGTTTCTTTTAAGATTGTCTATGCAAAAAAATTGCCAACTTACCCAGATTTAGAAACGACCAGATGATGTGAGAACAAGCAAAAGCAAGGAATGCAAGGTATAGATCTTTCTAGAATACAAATTTGTACAAATTTAAATGCTCCAAGGTAAGCAGGAGAACGTTGGATCATTTCAAATTGTAAATGTGTATAAGAAACAAACAAGTCAAATATTACTTTTCAACTCAAGTTTCCGTCCATTTTTAAACTTAAGCATTTAATTCCTACAATGGTGATGCATCTTGTAAGAGGGATGAAATCAACTCAAGGATAAGCTCCTTTCAAGGGGTTCAAACTTCAGACACTGGTAGCAGAGAACTCAGTGATATAGTGACTACTGACTACAACGTGTGTACCATTGCTGGCTTGAATAGCACTTCATTGTACCAGTTGAACTAAACAAGCCAAAAGCTAGGGATAAGGAAGAACAAAATTAGGAAGATTGAGAAAAATCAAAAAAAATCGGTATATCTATCAGAAATTATTGGATTGATGGTCTCAGAATGATCAAAAAGTCAAATGATTGCTTCATGCATACATGCATCTTTCTTCCTCAAGTTTTCTTCTTCACGCATGCGACAAAATTGGCTCAAACTGGCTCAATATAGCATAAATCACAATGAATCAGCCAATAATAGTAGTTCTAGCAGTTAAGCCACGATTTTGGCCTGCACATTTCCTATGAATTAACCACAGATTAACTCAAGGGAAAAAAGTGGACCAGATAGGGCTGATACCAACATGAACCAGCTGGTGTTTATTCTAAGCCAGATATTCTTGCCAGGTGTATTATAGAAGATCAATCAGGTAGTCAGAAAGCAAGAATGCAGATGGACAACATACAAACAGGACAACATCTATGCTATACATTAAAGGAGAATCCAGAGCTCTCCCAGCGCGCCATGTGTTGAACTCTGGATTCTCCATGGTGTTTTTTTTTTTTACTTCGATCCTATCCCGAGCCCTCTAGAACCCTTTAGAGCTCTCCTGAACCCTCACGGACACCCACCTCCTCCCTACTCTCCTCGCCGCCACCTCCCACCGGTCTCTATCGTCGCCTTCCTCTCCATCATCACCGGCATCGGCCTCCCCCTCCAATCTCCCTCACAATGCCGACCTCTTCCCTGCTTTGCTCGCTACCACCTCCCACCGGTCCCTGCTGTCGCCTTCCTCCTGATCCTCACCAGCGTCGGGCTCCCCCTCCAATCTTCCTCAGTGCTTTCCTTCCCACAGATCTCCCTTTTTTCTTTTTTTTTTGCTTCGTCCGCTTCCCAAATGCTCTATTTAATTTTTTTTTGCCTTTCCTTTGTTTCTGCTGATTTTTTCTATGTTTTCCCTCTTACTTCCTCTATTTTCTTTTTTTTTTCATTCTCAGGTGTCTCAGTCGGGTGGAGGCTTGGAGTGGCCGAATGGGAAAGAACCCCATTCGGAATCAGAGAAACTCCTCTAATCTCCCTCAGATGCTCTCCTTCCGGTAGATCTCCAAAAAAAGTAGAAGAAATGAAAAGAAAAAGAAGCAAAAGAAAAAAATGATCAATCAATGTTGCAAAAAGACTTACCTTTGAATCATTCGTGCTGTTCTTGAATCATTTGAATCTGAAAACTTCATCCCTTTTACTTCTTTGATTTGGTTCACATTTTTTCTATTAAGTCCTACTTTTAAGTGATCTACTTTCTGTTGGACATCTGATTTTGTGTACGAGATACTAAGATATGATGGAGGACATTAGCTGCATTTTCTTTTATTAATTGTGTTCTTGCCTGTAGATTGAACTAATTCTTGAAGTTCATGCTTGATTTCTGTCTGATGATAGGAGAATTTAAAATTATATTTAGATGCTATAAAATATCTGAGAATGCATAATATTACCCTGTCCTTTAAATTTACATGAATATATACTCATTGAGAGCAAGCTACCGATGTAGGTATTTTTCTGCATATAATAGTGCTAAAAGGGACAACACATTGTCCTTATAAAATGCATAATATAATCTTCTTTAAATATTTTGTGCTATATAAATCTGTCAGGTTCGACAGATGCTGAGAGATAGACATTAATCTCTATCCAAACAGCTTATTGGATGTTGTCTGATTTTTCTCATTGAAAACAATACTTTCACTGAGATTTCATCAATCTATGAGGAAAAGGTTTGGCCTTTTAATTTTCACATTTCCTTTGTTTTCATTGATTTTTCTATGTTTTCCTTGATTTTTCTTACCTTTCCATTCGCAGGAGTCTCAATCGGGTGGAGGCTCGGAGCGGCCGAATAGGAAAGTTTAGATCCATCTCAATTGGAAGCTTGGAGCAGATGAGGTAACTCTCGCTCCTCCGCTCAATAAAGTTATTGAAATCTATTATTTTCGTAGATTATTTTTTACTATTATTTGGTAGTTTAAAAAATTTATTACTACGTTGATGTTAATTTTGATTTCAAGATTGGACAACTTGAAGGCAATTAAATGCTGATTATTGCCATGATGTTAATTTGATTTCGAGATTGAATTGTTTGAAGGTAATTAAATGATAATACGAAAAATTTATTACAACAAATTTTTTTGTAATGGAATGGGAGGTTATACCATCCAGAATTATAAATTTATTACTATAAATTTAATTTAAACATTATAGATTTTCCTACTATCTCGATGGACTTTTCAACAATGACAATAACATATATACATATATAAATATATATAT
>KE504896.1:332069-343493 GCA_000441515.1 Elaeis oleifera | reverse complement strand
ATATATATATATATATATATATATATATATATATATATATTGTTGGGACAACTGAATCTACTCTCTCCGATTCATAGTCAGTGAATTCGACTCTCAGTCGGTAGAATAAATGAAACCTCCAACTATCAATCGGTTACACCGACATATAGTCGGAGATTCTCAATCAATTTCTTCTGGAATCGAGTTGACCAGAATAGTCGGCATGTCAGAATAATCAATTAATGATCAGTCAATGTACCATATATACCGACATACAATCGGTACAATAAATTATCGATATACAGTCAGTATATCAAAAATCACCAGCATAAAAAGTGCATAATGATCATATATCATGATCATCAGAGGACTTTAACTGTCCATCTCAGATCATATAGTACCGAAATAAGCGGGATCCACATGTCTAACTGTTACAAATGGTTACCAGCAGATTATCTATAAAAGAGAGATAAATGAATAATTTTGGTAAGACACTTCTGAGCTACCACTCTGCCACTTTGAACATTATATCTGTTGTTCATCACTCTCTATTGACTTAAGCATCAGAGGGTCTCTGCTAGATACAATTTCAGTCTATAGACTTCTTTTGCAGGTTGCTCTTCGCTGGAGCTGGGTGCAACAAGAGATTGGCTGCAACAGATTAGCGCGTCAGCTAGGAGAGAAGGACTAGTGAAACAAAAATTATGAAAAAAATAAAGCTCAAAATAACTCCACCGATTCCGTCAGACAATCTTTCCACCTAGAAGACCTCCCTTCTTTACCTCCAATGACAGAATCCAGTTCTTCGCATCATATTATCACTACGGACGTCCAAATCGCTGCTTTAATGCAGCAAATAAAAATACTAACGGAGGCAGCGCATAGTCTCCAACAACAACAATTGGCGGTAGAAGAGTCTGCAGCACATACAGTGCCATCCAAACACAGTCGTCATGCTCCACGATGATCTTTTTCTTCGTCCCCAAAATGACGACCATCTCAATATTCTCATCGAGTCGAGCCACCACCTTTCCGGCACTCTCATCATGCTGCCCATCATTCGCGGTGATCTCCTTCTCCTTCGCATGCATATAGTATCAAGAAGGGGAAAAGGCCGCGTTTACCTTCGACTTTCCGATCCTTAAGTTCTTCAGGAGACTCTACCCTTGGGTTCTCCCAACAACGGTGACTTGATGACTACAAGCACAAGTTTAAAGAGATTGACCGCCAACTTGCCCAACTCCAAGTGGATGACTGAGGGTCCTCCAACAACCTTAGCTTCTACATTGCTCAACCTCTCTCTAAGTATATCTTGAATGAGCCGATCCCATCTCAATTCAAGATGCCACAGATGGAGCCATATGATTGCTTTACTGATCCAATTGACCATTTGGAGAGTTACAAGCTCTCATGATGATCCAAGGGGCAACCGATGCCCTCTTATGCATTGACTTCCCGGCTACCATTCGGAAGGCTGCTCGAGCTTGGTATTTTGAGCTCCAACTGAAAAGCATAAATTTTTTAAGTAGCTTGAACATTCATTCGTAGCCCACTTCAGCACTAGTCGAAAGGTGCCGCGAACATCCGACAGTCTTTTCTCCATCAAGCAAGGTGAATGAGAGACACTGAGAGACTTTGTGGTGCATTTTAACACCGCTATACTTGAGGTCAGGGATCTCAACGAAGATATAGCTATTTTGGCGATGAAAAGAGATCTGAGGGGATCCATATTCACTTACTTTCTGGATAAGACTCTCTCTCGGACTTATGTTGAACTTTTGGAGTACGCATACAAGTATATTCGCACAGATGAAGATGCTTCTGACCGACGTCGAATAGAAGAAAAATATCAAAAAAAAAAATGGAGCTCTGACCGAACCAACTCGACCAACGACCAACAAGAGAGCTTCACCCACCAACGGAGTCCAGGGCCAAATAATTACGACAGTAGGTATGACTCCTACACTCCTCTCTCTGCTCCCTATGCGTAGATCTTAATAGAGATTAAAGAAGAAGAGTACCTTCATCACCTCCCACCAATAAAAGCTTCACCAAGGAGCCGCGATAAGAAGAAGTACTGTCGATTTCATTGTGATCATGATCATGATATCGAATAGTGCATTCAACTCAGGGATGAGATACAAGTTCTGATTTGATGAGGCTATCTCAAAAATTTTGACGAGACAGTCCGACTCAACCTCCTACCGACCAATAACCTCAAACACAATCTGAAGAAGTAATCGACAATCGACCAATGACGAGAGTTATCAACATGATTTTCAGCTATCGAAAGACTGGGGCCAACTTTCGAAGAAGAATCTGTAAAGAAGCGATGACTTGATAATAATATAATCTCTTTTTCGGAGGATGATGTTCGGAGAATACAGACTCTTCATGATGATGCTGTCATTATCTTGATGATGATAGTAAATTATGATATAAAAGAATTTTGATAAATAATGAAAGTTCAAATGATATTTATTTACTCGATTTTTCTCGAATGTGACTACCAACTGATCAACTCAGAAAAGTCTCGACACCATTAGTTGGTTTCACTGAAGATGCAGTTAATGTGGAAGAAAAAATTATTCTTCCACTAACTGCAAAAATAGATCCATGTCAAAGCACTATCCTCTTGACATTTACGGTTGTCCGAGTTTCTTCAGCTTATAATGCCATACTTGGACGATCCAGACTCAATACGTGAAAAGTGGTGGTGTCAACATATTATTTATTAATCTAATTTTTGACAAAAAATGAAGTTAGAGAAATATGTGAAGATCAACAACTAGCCCGATACTGCTTTATTATTTCTACTGAGAACAGTAAATCTGAAGACCCTCTATCGATTGACAAGCTAGATCAAAGAAAAATAAAGAAAGGGGTGAGTCAGCTGAGCAACTGATTTTGATCCCATTAAGAGAAGACGATCCTACAAGAACAGTTCAAATTGGGTTGCAATTATATGATCCAGAGCGAAAATAGCTGGTAGACTTACTAAGAACAAACACTGATATATTTGCTTGGTCAGCAACTGACATGCCAAGGATTCCTCTAAAAGTAATAACTCACCGATTAAACATCGACCCAAAGTTAGACCGGTGAGACAGAAGAAAAGGTTTTTGTTCTTGAAAGTAGAAGATCATCGATGAAGAAGTTGATAAGCTCCTCGCAGCTAACTTTATAAGAGAAATCAACTATCTAGATTAGCTCATCAATGTAGTAATAGTAAGAAAGGCCAATAGAAAATGACGAATCTGCATCGACTACACCAATCTAAATAAAGCTTATCTAAAGGACAGCTTTTTCTTGTCAAAGATCGATCAACTAGTCGACGCGACTTCGAGACATCAACTTTTGAGTTTTATGAATATCTTTGCGGGCTATAACCAGATTCAAATGGTATCCGAGGATGAGGAGCATACTGTCTTCACAACCGACAAAGGCATCTACTGCTATAAAGTGATGCCATTCGATTTAAAGAATGCTAGAGCGACTTACCAACGGTTAGTCAACAAATATTCAAGATACAAATCGGATGTAACATGAAAGTCTACGTCGGCAACATACTGGTAAAAGTGCTGAAGTTTTAATCATGTTCGAAACTTAAAAGAAGCCTTCGACACACTTCGACGACATCAGATGAAGCTAAATCCTACCAAGTATGCATTCGGAGTGACTGTTAAATTTTTTAATTTTTATATCGCAATAAGGAATCGAAGCTAATCCAGAGAAGATAAAAGCCATCATCGACATAAAGCATCCTAGCTCCAAGAAAGAGATACAATAACTCCATAAAAAAATTGTCACATTTAGTCGATTCATCTCGACGTCAGTAGAAAGGTGTCTACCCTTCTTTAAGATCTTGTGACAAACAAAAAACTTTTCATAGTCAGATGAGTGCCAACAATCCTTCGAAAATGTAAAAAAAAATCTGACATCTCCCCCACTACTCATAAACCAAAATGGTAGAAATATTGTATCTTTAACTGGCAACTTCTGCAAAGATGGTCAACTCGATGCTGGTCCAAAAAGATGAAAATCAGATTCAACGACCAATTTATTATACTAGCAAAGTGCTCCACAATGTCAAAATGCGATATTCAAGTGTAGAAAAGATGATCTACGCTCTGATCGTATCAGCACGATGACTTTGATCATACTTCCAGGCACATTTGATAGTTATCTTGATAGATCAACTTTTAAAGGTAATTCTATATCGATCAGATATTTCTAGTCGGATAGCGAAGTGAACAATTAAACTCAGTGAGTTTGATATTCAATATTGTCCATGACCATCGATGAAGGCACAAATTTTAGCTGACTTTATCATCGAGTATACTGTATCCGATGATAAATCTAAAGACAAACTCGACGACAAGTCAAAATAAATCGAAGGTTTCGAGACTGAATTAGCATCGATATGGGTGTTACATGTTGATAGAGCATTCAATGCTCAAGAAAGTGAAGCTGGCCTCATCCTCACCAATATCGAAGAGACCGTAATCGAATATGCCCTTCGGTTAAATTCAAAGCATCAAATAATCAAGCCGAGTATGAAGCCCTTTAGCTAGCTTGAAATTACCAAAGAGCTCGACATAGACAATTTGAAGGTTTTCATTGATTCACAGTTGGTTATCGGATAGGTCAAGGGCTAGTTTGAAGTTCGAGATTCGATTATGATGAAGTACCTTTAGAAGTAAAGATCTTACATCAGCCTTTAGATATTTTGAGATCTCTCACATTCTGAGAACGAAAATGCTCGAGTTGATGTATTTCTTGACTCACAACTACTTCATCCAACTTATTTGGCTGAATGTTCATCAAATATCTCAAACAACCGAGTATTGACAGGTAGACGAAGTGCTATAAATAAATGAAGAATCAAGTTGGATATATCCGATCATCCAATACCTGACTGACGGAACTTTATCCGAAAATCCTTCGGAGGCCAAATGACTAAGGTGGATGGCCTCACAATATGTTTTGATGAATGGACAACTTTATACAGGTCATTCTCCCTTCCACTATCAAATATTTGAGACCTACAGACGCCGACTATGTTCTCCGAGAAGTTCATGAAGGGATTTACAAAAATCACTTGGGAAGCAAGTCATTAGATTATAAAGTTCTGCGACAAGGATATTATTGGCCCACCATAAAGAAAATGTAGCTGACCACGTCCGGAGATACGAACCATATTAGAAATATGCTAATATACAACATCAACCGACTAGCCAATTAACATCAATCGTTGCTCCATGGCCATTCGTACAATAGAGAATCGACATATTCGATCTATTCCCTCTGACATTTGGTCAAAAAAAATTTTAATGATTGCCATAGATTACTTCACTAAATGGATAGAAGTCGAATCCCTAGCACAGATCATTGAAAATAAATGAAAGACTTCATCCATAAGTCTATCATATGCAGATTCGATTTGCCACGTATCATCATCATTGATAATGGTCGATAATTCAATAATCAAAATTTTAAGAATTTTGTGCGAAACTTTATATTATACATAATCTCACTTCAGTCGGCCACCACAATCTAATGGTGAGGTAGAAGTGACAAACTGAACGAATGTATATGATCTCAAAATCAGATTAAATGAAGCTAAAGACCTCTGGGTGAAAGAATTATATCCGATTTTATAGAAATATCGGACAACTCCTCGCATACCAACAGGAGAATCGTCATTCAACTTGGCTTATGGGATGGAAGCAGTGATCCCATTGGAGATTGGATTGCCATCAATGAGAGTCGAACAGTATGCTGAGTCAAATAATTTCGAATATCGAAGAACCGACCTGGACTTATTCTCTAAAGTTTGACAACAAGCTCAAATTCAGATGGCAACATACCAACAGAGAGTAGCCTGATACTACAATGCAAAAGTCAAACTGAAGGTTTTTCGTCTAGGAGACTTCATCTTGACGAAAACAGAAGTTTCAAAACCTTTTGATCAAAGAAATTATCTCCAAATTGAGAAGGACCTTATAAAGTAACTGAAACACTTCGTCCAGATGCATACCGACTAGAGACTCTCAATGAAACGACTATTTCTCGAATTTGAAATATTGATAATCTAAAAATATATTATTAGTAAATTTATTCGCATGTGCAACACACTTAATAGAATGATTGGATTTTGATTTTCTTTGATATTCGATTATCTACAAAATGATATTAGACCGACGAATAATCAGCTAATATATATACTGACTTCATCTTGGTCAGATGACTATGAATGCCGATTCAAGTCGTGACTACTCATGCCGACTTAGATACGACTAAATAGAATAGTATGTCGATTCAACTATGGCTAAGCAGAATAACAAACTGACTCGATTTCGGTCAGTCAAAGATATTCGGCTAAACTTCGTCTATCAAATACTTAGAAAATCTATGCCTAAAGTTTAGTTGATTGGCACTCTACTACACAAAAAATTTGCGCCTACAATTCAGTTGGCTGGTATCCGACTAACAAACAAATTCTACAACTTCAACTATCGATTGATATTTAGTGATCCGACTAATATTCAACTATATCGACAATAATGAGCATCAAGTTTAAAAGGTAACATACAAAGAATTCCATACATAAAAAATCTTCAACACCTGAAAAACTTTTCTTTTCATTTATAAGTAAAAATGTTACAAAATTGGACCTAAAGTCCAATTACAAAAGTGAGTTGGACTATTGTCCAATTACAAAGAAAGAAAATTTTTACACTGGTCACCAATCATCCTCTTCCTCGACTATGTCGGTAGCTGATGCAACACCGATCTCATGGCAAGCAATAGTAGCCGACTCTGGTACGGCTTCCTCCATAACTGAAACAGACTCTGGTGCAGCCGATGCAGCTTCTTCAGTCGGCACTGCTCCTTCAACAACCTCTTCTTCTTCCGAACCAAGGCGGTAATACTGCTCAGATCCAAGTTCGGGTATAATTTTCTGACGCATCCCTGCTGTCTTCGTAGCTGACACAGTAAGAGGCATAGCTACCCTTGAGGATTTTATTTTTGAAGTCTTCAGATTCTTTGTAATCCTCGATCGTCTACTCTCGCACCTGACTCAGAGCATCCTTAGCCAACTGTATTCCTTCTTAGCGGAGGCCGACACTCCATCGGCTAGAGCCAACCTTGCTTTGGTGGTCCGATACTTCTTCTTTCTTCTTTCAATACTTTAACATAGCCGTCACGATCTTTTTGGAGCCGATTAACTTCATGCTCTTTCTTCTTTATTCGAGACTTTTGAGATTTGACAGTTTGCTATGCCGATTCTAACTCGACATGGGCCAACTACAGATCGCTTCTTACCGACTCCAACTAGGCTCTTACCGACTCCAGTTTTGCCTTCATGCGAGAGTTCTTCTCTTGATATTTTGCCTCTCGCTCAGTCGCCGTCTGAAGTCATTCAGTGGTCGCAACTTGCTCGGCATCCACGGGCTCGACTTTTTCCATCCACATTCAACGAAAGTCAGTAATTTTTCGATATCTGCTCTCCAATGCCTGCATATCATGTGCTAGCTGAAAGAAAGAAGATAAGTCAAAAAAAATAAAGAAGAAGAAGTATAAAGTACTGACTTACGCTGAGCATCATCGGATAGAAAGATGAAAATATTTCGGACATAGTCTGATTCTTTCTGCTCTTCCTATCAGTCAAAAGAAGTACAGTTTCAATGAGTCTCTTGGCCAATTTTAGATTGGCCAAGGCCGACTCACTTGCAGAAATCCAGACATCGAAAAGCATTATGAAGTCCGTCGATGACCCATCATAAGTTGAAATAGCTGGAGCCTTTTCTCATTCTCCAGTGGGTGGTCACTCACTTGAAGCCGCCATCCATTCGGGCATTGAAGGTGCTCGAGATAGTATCGGCTCAACTGAAGGGGCTCGAGGTGATGTCGGTACCACGATGGTCGGTTCTGGTTCGGACATAGGTGCAGACTCTATCCAACCCCCTATCGACCAGATTATAGTCAGTGTTGTCTTTGTCAGTGCCGGTATGATGACCACGATGTCATCATCTCTGTTCGATTCTCCTCCAACAGGCGGTGCATCGACTGATGGAAGCACTGTTGAAGCCGACAGTGCGATAACAGATTCGGCTTTAGGGATGACTACCGACGGAGTATTGATCTCCCTTATTGATGCCGACTGAGCCTCAATCTGACTCTTCTTCGGTGCTTGAATGATCCGACACCAGTAGCTGCTCTCTTTTTGATGGCATACTATCGAATATCGACCGTTGAAATCCATGCCGCTGGTTGCATAGCTGCAATCAGAAGGCAAAATGACTCAGTTACAAAGTTTGAAGGCAAATGAAAAGTAAATAAAAGACCGACCAAGCTATACTTAAAAAATCAGCAGACTAAGTCTGACGTCATAGAGAGCTTGCTCCGTCAGTAGCTCTCATTGTGTAGGGACTTCCATATCCTTCAGTCAGAGAAAGTCCTCCCGATCGATGATTTCGATCCGACTATGTTCATTGAGATTTGTTCTTGGATCTCTCCAAGAGGAAGAGAAACTCGAAGATGAAAAGAAAAATAAAAAAAATTGGTTCTTCCACCCGTGAATAGATGAAGGAAGGTCAGAGATAAATGACAGATCCTTCCTCGGATTAAAGAATCACCAACCTTTAGCTTTTGGTTGAGGATGAAGAACAAAAAAGAATGAAAAAGAGAAGACTGAGGGTTGGTCGGGATCATATGACATAACAAAGCAAAATTGATGATTAACCGAATGAAATTCAGAGGTAACTGAGAAGGACAAAGACAGTAATAATCAAGAAAATTTCAGACAAACTCTGAAATCGAGAAACGAAGATCAGTCCGAAGATCCTCCACATAAATTGCTATCTGATTCGGAGGAGGAGAACTCATCCGACCATCCAGATCAGGCATAAAAAGCTGAAATTACTCCGGGATATGATATTATTCCCAGAGCCGATCAACATTGAATCTGGATAAGGAAGAAACTTTCATGACCGGATCCAAAGAAGAATCATCAACCAAATCATCCGATCGACTATCCCAAGAAGGCTCATTTACTCTAACTTTTTTTTTCCCTTCTTACTGCTACTAGCCATCGAAAATGGCAGAAAGAAATCAAAGAAGACTAGAAAGGAAGAGAAAAAGAAAAGCCTAACTTGAAACTAAAGGATGACTTGGAGACACGAAACATAAAGAAGAAGACTCCTAGACCCTGAAGCTCTTGACACTCAGAGCAAAGCCCTTGTTTGTAGGAGAATGACAAGCAGAGAAGCGAAAAATCCAAATAAAGTGATATTATATATACAGAGCCCATCAACGATCGAAATAGATTTGTTCAGATCAAGATTACATCAAATTTTGATATGTGGCTACATCAAAATCGATCATTGATCGTACGGTTCGATGTACCTACTACCTGATTGTGCCACGTCATCTCTATCCGAGCGAATGGTTAAAAGCCAATAATAATTGGATGCATGGTGGAAATAGACTAGTCAGAATCAAATTGATCAGATCGTTTGATCGACTAATCATCTTCTTGAATCGACATCTCAATGATGGTTTTACGATTATCGAAATGACAAATAGCTGGAGACTTTTCAATTTTCGAAGAAATTATTAATGTCTGTAGCTGAATTGGAGCTCGAGATAACATGTGACAACTCTCTTCGTTCAACGTGTCAATCCACATGTCAACTACCTTGAACTTGGGAGTGGGGGACAACTGTTGCGGCAATTGAATCTACTCTCCCAATTCATAGTCGGTGAATCCGACTCTCAGTCGGTGGAATAAATAGAACCCCAACTATCAATTGGTTACACCGACATATAGCCGGATATTCTCAACCAATTTTTTTCTGAAATCGAGTTGATCAGAATAGTCGGTATGTTAGAATAATCAATCGACGATCAGCTGATGTACCATATATACCGACATACAATTGGTACGACAAGATTACCGATATACAGTTGGTATATCAGAAATTACCAGCACAAAAAGCACATAACGGCCATATACCATGATCATTAGAAGGCTTTAACTATCCATCTCACAATCATATAGTATCAAAATAAATGAGATCTACGTGTTTAATCGCTACAACGATTACCAGCAGATTATCTATAAAAAGAAGATAAATGAACAATTTTGGTAAGATACTTTTGGGCTAACACTTTGCTACTTTGAATATTCTATCTACTGTTCATCACTCTCTACTGACTTAAATATCGGAGGGTCCCTGCCGAATACAATTCCTGTCTGTGGACTTTTTTCGCAGGTTGCTCTTCGTTAGAGCTAGACGCAACAGGAGATTGACCGTAACACATACACACATATATATATATGTATATATATGTATATATGTATATATATAGAGAGAGAGAGAGATAGATTAGCTAAATCTAATCGAGTTTTCCACTGTCCAATCCCCACCCTCCAATCCACATGAATCTCCATATAGTAAAATAAAAGTAAATAGTCACTTTTCCATCTATTTAGGGTTAAAATATTAAAGAAATTAAGTCATTAATGTCGATGGGACTAAAAATATTAAAAATATATCATTAATGTTTATAGGATGGAAGTAAAATAGAGTTTATATTTATTCTAAAGTATTTCTATTTATCCTGTAAATTTTATATTTATTTTAGAGTATTTCTATTTATTCTATTTTGATTCATTCTGGACTCATTTATGTTTATTATATACAGGTTTGTATTTATTCTGAAGGGATTTATATTTATGCTATCCGCAGTTTGTATTTATTGTAGGTAGATGAAAAGTTGTCTATCCTAAGCCACTTTTCGTCTTCCTGTAATAAACATAAATTATCTTGGATAAACACAAAATCTTTCAGATTTATTGTAAAGAGATGGAAAATGGCATAGAATAGACCACTTTCTACCTTCTTGCAATAAGTACAAATTTTGAATGAAATAAATATAAATTTATCTATAATAAATACAAGTAAGTTGAATCTAAATAAAATAAAATAATAAAAATATTCAAGAATAAACATAAATTCTGTAAGATAAAAAGAATGCTCTAAAATCAATACAAATTTGACCTCGCCGTCATGACATTCACATTAATGGCTTATTTTTAATATTTTTCTCCCATTTGTATTAGTGACTTAACTTTTTATATCTTTCATCTATCAGTATTAATGATCTGATTTTTATATTTTACAACCTATTCATATTAATGGCTTAATTTTTTAAAAATTTCATCCCATCCACATTAATGGTCTAATCTTTTTATATTTTTCATTTATCCACATTAATAGCCTAACTTTTTATATTTTTAAATCCAAATGGATAGAAAATGATCATTAATTTTTTCTTGCATGGAGATATATATGGACTGAATGTTATAGAGGTCGACCGAGTTTGGACTCAAATTCGATTGGAGCCTAGTCACATATATATATATATATATATATA
>KE504896.1:315743-331631 GCA_000441515.1 Elaeis oleifera | reverse complement strand
TATATATATATATATATATATATATATATATATATATATATATATTATATCATAATACCCAACAAGCAACATAGAAAAAATAAAAAAAATAGAGGAGACTCCCATTAGGAATCTTCTCTTCCGTTGGACTCCTGATCAAATTAGAATCCGATGTCGAGGAGTCAACCCCTCCTCCTTCACCTCTATTTAAAGGGATGAAATTTTCTTGAAACCCACCTCCATTGGCCTCCAAATCATCACCAAGAAGAAAAGATCTTCCTCTTCTCAAGTTTGTCGGAAATCACAGTTGAACACCGCTGGAAAATTCAGATAAGAGCCTAAGACTTTTAGATTGATTTTTTTCTAAATTTCCAAACCATCAAAGCCTCGATTCTTACTGGCAAATTGCTGGATTTCTCTTAGGATAAATTGAGCCCTATTTCCTTTGTTTCCACTGATTTTCTTTGATTTTCTAGCACCATTCGATGCTGTCGATCACTAGGAAGGGGAGCAGCAGCTACTCGTCAAGGTCCCAACCACCATCGACCATGGCCATCGATAGTGGAAGCTCCACTACTTTGAGAAAGAGGGGATTAGCTGAATCCCCTGTTCCGCTAGAAAAACAAAGAAAACGAAGAAAGAAAGAGAAAGAAGAAGAAAAAGACAAAAAAGGAAGATAGAAAAAGAAAAAATAAAAAGATAGAGTTTTCTCTCTTTCCTCTCTCTTATCTAAGCTTGTATCACTATTTTCTCTCTCTAAAAAGTTTTATTTTCTCTCTATCTTCATTCTCTATGAAAAATCTCACTTTTTTTCTCTACAAGTTTCTTTCTCTAAAAGCGTCTCTTTCTAGATTATATCTCTTTTCTAGAATTTTTGAATCTTAGAAAGATCTACTAATAGCTTTGATTGATCCTGATAAATGGATCTTGATCATTAACTACCAGATAGTTTGCTGGTCACTATCTTGATTGGACCGAGCATCATGAGATTTTATTACCGATAGCATCATAGTATCCTACCACTACAAGACAAAAGTCAATTAGCAATGCAAAAAAAAAACATACCTAAATGTCCAAAAGCAGTGGTAAAGACAGCTACCAACTAAATTTGCATCAAGAAATAAACATCGACAAAAGTAGTGTCGTTAATTACCCTTGTCGATGTTTCATAATGACCATCGATAAATGAACATTTTGCGATGTAAAGTAAGAGTCGGTAAAATAGTAATTTACCAATGCTTTCCTTAAGCATCGGTAATAATTCTTTTATCGATGCAAAATTTATGTTGCCATAGGGCACACCAAAATCTGGCACACCCTATGGCGATACAAATTGGATGTTGGTAAAATACAATCATTACCGACGCATCATGATAAGCGTCGGTAATTAAATTTTTACTGACACTTATTTTGCATCGCTAATGCTTATTTTTTAAAAAAAATTGATTATTTTGTAAAATTATCATTTTTTTATAATTTTTCTTACAAACCTTTATGGACGAACAAACATGTATATATAATATACACTCACGCGACCATCTTCTTCATTCACACAATTCGATAGTCGTAAATCAAGAATCAAATTTATCTCATTTTAATAATAACACAATCTATATATATACTATCTAACATACAAATACATTGAGAATATTAACTTTCACAACCATACATATAGCAAAACAAGTGTGTGTATATGTATACAATCGCATATTTGGAGTTTACTATCATGTAAACATTAAACAACTGTTCATGTCAAAATGTAAATATATATCCATACAAATTAAATTCCAAGCAAATTTAGGGTTTACTGTCATGCCAAGCCGTATCACAGATTTGCAATAGATTAAAAATATAAAAATTAAGTTAACAAACTAATTATTTACTAGGTGATAAAATATATATATTAAAATAATATAAATAATATCGATTACAAGAGGACACCCTTTATCATCATCATAGGTGTCAGCAGAGATGTCAGGAGTCAGCGGGGAGGCATGTGGTGGTATAACTCATCGAGTCTTATCCCAAATGCTTCAAGTCGGAACGTAAGCTGAGCATTGCCGCGCTGTAGGACAGCTATATCCTCCTTAGATCTATGGTGCTCCTCAGCTCGATGCATCTCCTCCTCGTATCTCCTCTGCGCCTCAAGCAAACAAGCATCACAAGAAACATGTGATGCTCTAGAAGAGCTGGGGGTCACAACCACATATCCCAACCCCTTAATATAATTGGATCTTCTATCAAGCATCTCATCACAAATATCATCACCTGTGGGTGGGGTGGAGCCCTCAGGAGTGGGCTAGGATCGTATATGCATCATCAACTCCTAACTAAAATAAAAAATAAATGCACTCAAAACTTTAAACTTCATAATAAAATTGAAAATAAACTTAATCAATTAATTCTTGCATGCCTCTCCCTGATCTCAAGAAGCCACTCCCCCATCGACCGGCAATAGGTCTTCTAATATGCTTCTATCCTCCCCGACAGCTGTCCTGTCTCGATGTTTCTCTAAAATTTATGAATGTAAGTATACAAACACATACACATATTTTAAAAAAATTATTAGAGATGTATGTAAGTACTTTTACTAGCTCATACTGGTGCTGTGCAAATGCCTTTGATCCACCATAATGCATGGTTGTCAGCCTCGATCGGTTCTCTATATTCTTCGCACACAAGGCCTAAAAAGCAAATGCATTCAAGATATGAGTTAACATATTACAATACCACATCAATTCAATAATTCATATTTTCATTATATATAACTATTATACATTGTATGCAGAGTCCTTGTACTTGTTACATAAGAGATCTTAATCAGAACATGAAACATTCTTATGGGGTGTCTTACGTGCCGTCACTACCCCACGTGCATTGGAGATCTCCTTCTAATGGCTATGGAGCACATATCTGAACCTCTTAAGCAACCTCCCCATATACTTAAGGATAGCCTCCTGCACATGCAAGGTATCAATCTCCTCGATAGCAAAGTCGTACTGCATAAATAATATACAACATATAAATTTAAAAATAAAATTAAGTAATTATCAAATTAAATATAAAAATAGAAGTATTTAAAATACAATATAATTTATATTTAGTTATCTGTAAATGGTCAAGAAGGATCTGCTTCTGTGGCTTCATAGCTTTCCATCAGTCAAACATCGCTAGGAGAACATACGTCCGGACGATGATGCCAACCTCACACATGTATGGATCCCTGACATGGCGTTGAAATGGTATAATGTAGCCTGGTGGGATGACAACCTTCATCCTCTACTCGAGATGCACCCTCTTCCACTCCTCCAACTTCTCATTTTTGGTAGCTCCAAGAGCCCACCTAATCATAATGTCAGCTGCAACAAAACAAAAGCTTAAAATCAATTACTTATATATGATAAAAAACTAAAGCAAATTAAATACATAAATAATAATATGTAAAATAAACCTATCATGGTAGGAGATGATGTGCTTGCCCCGAGAGACTGCTACTGAGACGAAGAGGCACCAACATCTCAGTGTGGGTCCCCCCTACAAAATCGTCCATCCAGTGGCATGCCTATATCAAACAATATATTAGAGACAATATAATATGGATAAAAGTACATCGATACTAAATAATATATAAAATATAAGATATATGAATTTTTTAAAAATTATATATTAGTTTTCAATGTTTGTATCTTCATCAGGAGGATTATCAACATCTTCATCATCATAATCCACCAATATATAATCTTCCTTATCATCATTTATGAAGTCATCATCATTATCATCATCATCCTTTGATACGTTCAATCTTAATTCATAGACATCAACATTATTAGGTTGCACATCATCCCTAATCAGAGGAGATGTGCTTCTAATATTTGCATTATACTGTCTCAAGTTATCTATATTTGTTCCTCCTGAAGAAAATCCTCAACTATTTCTACCTCAGAACGAACATGTATATTGTAAACACCCTTTGGTGCAATCCTTTATACAACACGCCATTCACCCTTATATCTCGTGTCATTTAGGTATATTACCTGTTTTGCCTGACTAGTGAGTATGAAAGAATCAGATTGGTACCATATTCTTGCAAAGTTGATATTTGTGAAGTATGCATCTTTATGAATATCGATCCTATTATTGTTGATATCCTACCATTGGCATTGAAACAGGTAAACAAATTATTTTGACCTATATCTTAACTGTATAATATCCGTTAGGATATCATAATATTTAATCTCATTTTCTCTATTAGTTCTCAATGTCAGAATTCCACTATTTTAGATCCACCTATGTATATCAAGATCTTTTGTATGAAATCTCATGCCACCAATAATACATGAGCTATAACATGAAGCCACAGGATCGAGGTGGCGTGCCAAATCATATAGTTCCTCCATTGCACCATCTTCCTTATTATGATACATTAACATCATCTACAAGAACATACGTATAATTTATGATAAATCATCTGTATACATTACATGTAGTTAGAAGTTAAATAAAGTTGCTATAGTGCTTACATGTTGTCTCAACCAAGTTGCAAACTCCCTTCAATGTCATCCCTTGACATCTCTATTATTTTATCACGATAATATATCTCTATGCTCTTTATAGTAAATACATGCATATTAGTTACTTTACCTCATGATAAGTAAATGACGTTGATTACGTAAAAGTACTTACTCCATGAAATGATAAATTTCTTCGTAATTATTTAGTACATAAAATATGCTTGATCACACTCTTCTATATCCATATTTTTGCACTTTCTTCTACTAATAGGACGAACATTAGCCTTAAAAATAGATAATGTAGATTCAATATCGGCCCACTCCCTATCTGCATTGCGCTCTTCATGATTGAATTGTGATTCTATATCATCAAGGTACATCAAACAGAATGTAAGATACTCTGTAAAAATATATGCTTCTGCAATTGATTCTTCTAGACATACCTTATTTCGCATATATTGTTTTAACTTATATAAGAATCTACACATACAAAATGATGAAAAAAATATAAATTATATATAATTAGAATTGCAATGGTTACAAATTAAGTAAAAAATTAATTTTTATAATATTATTATCACTCAATAGGATGCATCCATCGGTACTGAATTGGCCCGACAAGTAAAGCCTCCCTTAGAAGATAAACCACCAAGTATACCATAATATCAAAAAATGATGGTGAAAAAAATTTTTTTAGCTTACACAAAATTAGGGCAATATTTGATCAAAGCTTCTCAAGTGTATCAACTTGGAGTTTTTGACAATATAATTCTCAAAAAAAAATTAATTAGTGCATTCTATACCTGAGGATAGAGAAACCACGCATGACAACGGATATAAAATACTACATCACAACATGAGAATTATGACTCTTCATACCTAAGATATTGCCATCTTTCAAGTTCACAATCTTGAAATATTGGAGGCAAAACCATCAAAAAATTTATGATTAATTTATGATTTTTAACCACTCACCAAAACTTCTTTTCTCATCTCCATGTAATGTATAACTTATAGTTGATATTAGAAATTTCTGACCATCATAGGGCATCAAGTGCAACTCATGCCATAATCCCATTTTTTTCAGGTCTAATCGAGAATTCAGATTATCCTTTGTTTTCCTTGATATTAAGTGGTGTCCCAATAAAATTATCACAAATATTCTTCTTAATGTATATAACATCTAAGTTATGATGATGTAGGAGATGTTGCCAATAAGATAATTCAAAAAATTTGCTCCGCTTCATCTAATTCAACTTTGATTTAGTACGCTTTCACTTGCGACTCTCAAAAATTTTGCCGAATTTGATACTACCAATGGCCTTTAGTTATGCCAATATATCATCTCCGCTCATCACACAAGGCAGCCCATGTATCTTTAACTTTCTATTGAAGCATTGATTCTGACAATCCTCCAAGAATGATTAGATGGTAAAAATCGATGATGACACATATAGATAATTTTCATTCCATGCTTCAGTCTAACGGAACACCTATCATCGTTGCAAACTGGATATGCCAACTATCCCTTTGTGCTCTATCCAAATAGGTTGCCATATGTTGAGAAATCATTAATTATCTACACTATCATCACATGCAATCAAAATTTTTTTACTGACTGAATCGTATGTTACAACACTAGTCTCCCAAAGTTTCTTCAATTCATCGATTAAGGGTGTAGATAAACATCTATCTCATTATCGAGAGCTATAGGTCCAGAAATAAGTAATGATAAAAATACAAATGACTCTTTCATATATTTCATGATGCAATGTTGTACGATATTAGCATAATTGACCACATACTGTAAGCATTGCTCATAGTCTCGAATGGATTGAAACCATCAGATGCTAGGCCAAGACAAATGTTGCATGGTCACTAGCAAAATGGGGATACTGTTTGTCAAATTTTCTCCAAATTATGAAGCCAGCTGGATGACTAATAATGTTATCCTCAGAAATCCTCATCTTATAATGCCATTTCATCGTCTCGGCAATTCTTGATGATCGATAAAGTCTCTGAAGTCTCGGTGTTAATGAAAAGTATCTCAAAACCTTATGAGGCTGCTTCTTACCCCTACCAAAGCCTTCAGCATACCTTTACTCACCATATTCTGGGCAACAATCTAAGTATTGATACTCTTTATAAAATAATGCATAATCATTCTTGCATGCATGCATCAGTGTATAACCCAGTCCAAGTTCATGCATATACTTTTTTTTCTCTGAATATGAATTTTGAAGTTTTTCACCTTTTGATAATGCTTCTTTGATTAATTTCAATATATATTCAAAGGACTTTTGGCTCCAACCAAATATGGTTTTACCATAAAGAAGCTTTATCAAGTACTCAAGCTTCGAGAATTTTTTACAATTTGGATACAACGACTCCGTCATATCTCTCATGAGTTTTTCAAAATGTCCATCATTTGTATAATCCATACTGTTAGGAGACTTGTCATGAGTATTTTCGTCGGATACAAAATTATCTCCATATTGGAAAGTATATGCCTCTTCATATAAATCATCTAACATATCATTGACGTCAGTTGATCCGCATGTTGGTCTCTTATTAGTAGGTCTATATTCTCCATGCAAATCTCAAATAGTATATTTTGGATCTATACCCTAATTTAACAAGTATTCCAATGCTATATCTGTCAGCTAAAGTAGTTGTTGTGATATCTTCGATAAGGACATTTGATTTTATTGGGATTATCAACTCTTTCTCGTGCAATTTTATAAAATCTCTAACATCTTGTCGGTATTCAGGTATGATAAAGCAGATATTCATCAAACTTTTGTTGATATTTACCATCTATCAATGAGAAATATTCATCATTAAAGTATGTGTTATAAAAAAAATTTCACAAATGCATGACCCTATCTATTTCAACTCATTTCTAACAGGTGTGGTCCTATCTCTTTCAGAAAAGCAATAATCTTATTATTGCCATTATTTGATATTTTATTCTATTATTGTAAAAATTTTGATAGCATCTCCTCATGATTCTCCAAGTACGTGATGTAAATATGGTGCCTATACACTCTATCCAATGTGTACCAAAGAATAGAGCAGAGATAACTACTGAATATTACATAATGAAATAAAACACAAACTAATAACAATAATAAGGTTAAAGCTTTTCCAAACTATCCCAAAATCGAACATCCAAGAGTCTTTCATCTTAGGAACGACTCTTGAATAGAAATCTATGATTCAATATAATTTTACTACTTTCTCTAAATATACAAATATGGATGGATTCCTAATTATTAAAAAAGATAACTCCTATTGGTTCAGTTCCCATCTTTACCTCAACATGAAAGGACAAGTTTACAGTGATTAAATTACATCATGCTTAGGTTTTACATCAAAATAGGACAAGTCAATGAAAATAATTTGGATGGCATATTTTCATGTGAGAATGATATGGAGGAAGCTTGTTCAAAAAGATGGAATTGAACCATGCTAAGGTTAAATAAGATTAAACACAGACCAAGAAAAGCATAATGGGAGTCATGGAAAAGATTTATTGCTTAAAAAAGAGAACCTTGCAATAGTAATAAGCTGTAGATGGAGCTAGAAATGGCTGGGGCTCAAGTTTGGCCACCCTATCCCCATAATTAGTTCCAATGTTTAGTTGAGGCTAGACTAGCTTGAACTTTATAAACACTAAGCCCAACAATTGACTCTATCCAAATGTTTAGTTCAAGCTTCAAGCTAAGCCTAAGCTCAAAATTTTCTAAGCACTAGACCCAAACCTAGCTTGGACCTTAGATCAAGTTGGAACCAATACCCATCTAAGCCCAAAATTGTCCAACTACATGAGGTAGGATAGGTGCGGAAGATGAAGGCACATCTTTGATCAAGAGGTTTTGGCCAAATCTACACTTCCAATAAGGTGCTTCAACTTCATGTAAGGGAATGGTAGTTTTCACCAATGGTGCAAGCAATCTGATCCACCCTCTTACAATATGCTAAGGTATCATCTAACAATGTATAGTTGGGGGAGTGCCAATGCCAAGGACAAAACCAAAGGCTGAGCCAAGGGTGGGTATAGTACTCTTGGACACACTCGCCAATGCCAAACAACACCACCCCCCCACCCACAACCCCCCACTATCATCAAACACACACACACACCAACCCAACACCCCCACCCACTGCTTCTTCAAATGCACAAATAGTAATTGAAAAATCCTACTCAAATATAGAAAAAAATAAGAAATCATGCATACCAGTGAGAGGTGTGCAAATAGAGGTTGTCTCAAGCAGATTCAGCAGAGGAGAGGTGGTGTGCCGTGTGGAGGTGGAGCAGAGTAAAGGGGAGCAGAGGTGTCGGGAGCGGCGACGGTGGTGGGGATGGTGACAGTGGCCACCGACAAGAAAGGGAGTGAGAGAGTCGAGGAAGAGTGCAAGAGAGAAAAATAGAGGGAAAGAGAGAGTGCGAGAGGCGTCGGTGGTAGTGACGGTGGCGATGGCGATGGTGATAGTGACGGTGGCTATCAACGAGGGAGGGAGTAAGAGAGCAGGGGAAGGAGTAAGAGAGTTGAAGGAGAGTGCGAGAGAGAAAATAGAGGAAGGAGAGAGCGTAAGAGGCGTCGGCAATGGTGGCAGTGGTGGGGATGGTGATGGCGGTGGGGAGGGAAATGGAGCAAGGAAAGAGATCGAGAGCGCGAGAGAGGGAAATGGCGAAGAGAAAAGAATTCGGTGCCTTAAAACATAAAATCCTTTACCAATGCTAAAATTACGTCGATAATAAAATAATTACCTATGCAATTTTAAGCATCGATAATTAACCATTTACCAATGCAAATTTAGCATGGGTAAAGGGTTCGCAAAAAAAAAAACAACCAATTAACCGATGCTTTCTTTAAATATCGACACTATTTTTGCATTGATAATTAGATTTACTGATGTTTTACAAATAAGCATAGCTAATTATGGGAATTTTACCAATGCTTTTGTCTTGCGTAGCTAATTCTATTTTTATCCATGTAAAATTTTACATAGGTAAACTTTGCATTGGTAAAGCCCCAATATCTTGTAGTGTACTTTGATGCTTGATTTATAATTGATCAATTTGATGTCCTAGATTAAATCAATTAGATGTCGTGCACTATTGTATGGCCAGTCATATAAAAAATTAAATTTTATTTAAAATAATCATGATTAAAATTTGATAAAAGTATGATTTTGGATGTTAGGTTTGGAAAGAGAAATTTCTAGAATTATGTGGCTTCATTGAAGTATATGTGAGGTAAGTAATGATCCACCTTCTCTAGATCTTTTATTTATATTATATTATTTTAAATATAAAATTAATTATTAATTATTTTATATTGTGTGATTTATGAATCTTATGAAATATGTTTTGAATGAAAATTGATATAGAATTTTGAAGTAATATTTTTTGCACTATTGCTATAATTGTTTATTGATCTAAAATCATATATGTATATTTTGATTTGATTATGAAATATATATTATTCTGTAAAAAAAATTTGATACTAATTAGATTTGGACTCTCTACCTAGCTATGTTCTGAACTCTGTCAATTGGGAGTTATGCATTGACACTCTGCTCATGATTCTGTTTTTGACTCGGCCATAGGATATAAGTATGGCATTTTGATCCTGCCATAGGGTATAAGTATGATATTTTGATCCAACTATAGAATATAAGTGTGATATTTCGATCCAATCATAAGATATAAGTATGATATTCTGATCTCACCATAAAGTATAAGTGTGGAATTTTGACACAATCACAAGATATAAGTATAGTATTCTAGCCCGATCATACGATATAAGTGTGGTCATAATTGAAGGCTAATAAGTTAAGTAGAATTTATTTGAATTAAATTTTGAATATAAATAGTCATTACAAGAAAATAGATTTAAATAATAGTTGAGAAGCAATGGCTAAAATAATCGCTACAAAAGTAGTTCTATGGCAATAATTTTTTTAACCATTAACTTAAATCTAATTGTTAGTAGTGGTTTTAGAACAATGGTTTTAAACCATTGCTATAGGATACATTACATGACTGTTAAACTAGGATTTTCAAATACTATTGTATAAAAAATTATATTTTAGCAATATTTTTTAATATTGTTGCCTATATGTTTGTCTATATGCAACAATTATTGTGGTTGTTGCTCAAAATTAACATATTCTATAGTGGCTAAAATAATCATTATATAAATATATAATTCTAAATAATAATTTTTGTTGTCATTGCCTAAAATGATACTTTTATAAAATAATTTATATAATCATTATCTTTAATCATGATCTAGAATAGCAGCTATAATGGCCATTGTATAAAGTGATTCCTTATAGCAATGAATAATATAATCATTGCAGAAAATTAGGTTCTTTTGTAGTAGAGTTTAGAGATGTTGCACAAAAATGATGCTTTCAGGCAACAGCTTGTGAAACTATTACTTGAAGTGATGATTTTTAACAACGATCTATATAATCACTGCCTAAATTGATGGTGTTTAGCAACTATTTGTTTCTAGTAATGGTTTGATTTATCGCAGCATAAACTAATGTATTTCTACAACACATGATGGAACTATTGCATAAAGTGATGTTCATTGCAGAACGTAGAGCCATTTCATAATACAATATTTTTGGATAACGACTTATATAACTCTTAAGTTATATAACCATTTAGTTAATTGATATTCTTCTAATATACTAATTAATATATTTGTAATTGAGTAATTGATGTTTTTGATTAATTAATTTTAAAATATTTTTTGCTATTGTTGTTTATACAACTGCATGCATGTATAACTGTTAATTGTAAAAAGATATTTATGAAATACAAAAAATTCAAAAACTTAGGTTGCATTTGATGCATCACCAGGTAATGTTGGAAGGTAATGTGGATTGCTTTCAAGATAGATTGCCATCATTAAATTATCAGTAATGTTGATTACTGTGTTTGGATATACAGATAATATTACAGTAAAATTATTGAGAATCTGATTGACATATTTGATATGACAATCAAATTATCAATAATATGAAATCAAATTTTAAATATTTTTTAAATTTATAGAATTTTGAATTACTGAAGAAGAATTTGGTTTATTTTTAAATTTAAATCAAAATTCTCAAATTATGCTTAGTGAGCGGAGGGGACGGTGGTTGGGTCGTCGTCAGAGGGGGCTCGGTGGTGGAGGTGAGGGAGGAGAGGTCGATGTCGGCATAGAAGTAGAGACCATGGCCAGAGATGATGAGGGTACAGGTGGAAGGAAAGCGATCGAGGATGGCAAGGGCATGGGGAGTTGGAGAAGAAAGGAGGGTAAGAGTCATCATGAGAGGGAGCATGAAGGGTGGTTTGTGTGGTTTTTTTGAAGAATAATTTGTCCAAAACTTCTTTTACAATATTGTCCAATAAGTGGTATAGCCACCTCTCTCCAAAGTAATCTAGATTACCTTTCGAGAGGCAATTTGGATTGTCAAGATAATCTAGATTGCCATCCAAAAAGCATATCAAACATAGTAACCTAAAGGACCCACTTTAAATTACTGGCAATCTGGATAGATTGCGCTACCAAATACAGCCTTAATCCATATTTGAAGATCTTGGTTGAACTAGTATAAATTTTTGTAAATTACCTCTAAAGATATGCACATACTAAATTAGTCATCGGTGAACCAGGAGGATCATCAAACTCGATGTGGACCACTTTCTCCTCAATGCATCAATTGGAGATCGTAATAGATAATAAATCATTTAGTAATTAATTAATATTATTTTGATTAAGTAATTAATAAATACTTTCGATCGATTAATGTCTACTTAAAGCTGGTTGGGGGTGTTGGATTTTAGATATTTTGTTTGTAGATTTCAAATAATTTTAAATTTAAGCAACGAAAGTCAAGATTAAAATAGTTTTAATCCTATGCATGCATAGATCAAAATCTTATACCCGTTGATCTAGTTCATATGATGATAATAAGACATAAAGTATTTAATTTAGAGATTAAAATTTATTTATAATCAAATCACATATCTGAATCACGGAACTCCTTCTCGAATCTAGATCTGTAGATGCCTTCAGATTCTGATGTAGCCACATACGTATCCAATCTCTACGGATATCCATACGAGGCCTGATCTGATCGGAGGCTTTATGTTCTCCCTAGGATGCTAGCTTCTTTTAGAGAACTCTTTCTTGATGGTTGAACAAGATCTCCTTCAATCTCCAAGACAATCTCAAGAAGGAAGAAGACAAGGTGTAAGAGGAAGAAGACTTGGAGAAGAGAGAACCTTTCTCTCTTTCTCCTTAGATTTTTTCATGCCTCCAAAGAGAATCCATGCCCAAAAGAAGGTTTTCAGATGCTTCTCTACATCCCAAAGCCCCTCTATTTAAATAGGAGGCAACCAAGAGTGATAAGGCTAGTGTTTGTGTAAAATTAGGTTTGACAGGATCAAACTCAATCAAACTAGGAGTCCTATTTTGATCCCATCAAAATCAGATCAAATCAGATTTAACCTCAAAGAAAAATAGACATAAGAGAGGTGATGTGCAGGTGCTTGGGCTGATCCAACCACATGCCAAATCAGATTTAGTGTTGGGCTTAGGCGGTGCAAAAAAAGAGGTGGCGCCAAGGAGAAATCCTAGTCCAACTAGGATTCATTTATTACTGATTTAAATTCAATTTAAATCTGATTTAATCTTAACCAATTTAGAATCAGTTAGCAACCAAATTAAGTTAATACCTAGTCCAATTGGGAACTAAATTAAATCTAGATTAAATCCTAATCTAATTAGAAAATTGATTCAATTAAGTCCTAGTCAAAATAGGAATTGTTCTCCATATGCAATTGGGTTGTCTTATAAATCATTTAGGCTTGATCTAATCAAACTCAAATCAATCTAAATTGAATCTAATTCAATTAGATTTAATTTGAATCCTATAGCTTAATGAGATTGAGCCAGACAGTAATCTAATTGCTAATTGATCCTCCTACAATTCACTAACACTTAGTAAATCTTTCAATTATAATTTTTGCATTGAATTAATCATCAATCACATTGATAATTAAATCTTATTATGATTTATAATTAAAACTCAACCATCTGATCAGTCAGAAATCTCTATTGTGTGGGATCCTATGGGTTCTATTCTGTCTGGTAGTGAGATATACTATGATCTCTATCATAGTATCATTAAAACTCTTTTCAATGGGTCGGAATGATTTCACTCTCACTAATCAAGAATTATCGATCTAGAACAATACTAGTGAGCTCTTACAATCTACTAGTAATACCTAGCAGTATGTAGTGGCAATCCAGCAGAATAAAAATGATGAACCTCTAGGTGTAGTTACTTTATGATTCAGCCCTCTATTATGAGTTCCGACTAGATGGCAGATCATGGATAAATCATCAAACCTCAATATTAGTCATATGATAGATTCAATTAGCTCGAGTCTGACTATGATTCTAATAAAAAATTTTCCATCAATCACACTGCTATGGTTATAGATTTAAGGACTCAGCCTCTCAAATTTCATAGGACTACTTCTTTCTGCTAAGATCGATAGATCCCATCTAGATGTGCATCCTACTCTCATAGTGGACCTACTATTACCAACATCCACTACAATAATTTATTGAGATAATATTTTATGTAGTCAAACTCCAGCAGCTTCACTGTGAGCAATCGTGGCACTGTAGATCAAAGGACTATTCATACAACTGCAGTATCGAGAAAGTCACTAACGAGTTAGCAGACATCCATATGACTTCTCGTATTGATCATGCTCAGTGCTAGTTATTGTCTAATAATTATCTGTACTTTCACTTTAGTGTCCCTATACTATAGATTTGAGACTCATCTGCCTGAAGGAAGTGATCCATGCATCAGTCTATTTGGATCAATCATCATCTCCATGATGATCCTACAGTTGAGAATAATTTAAGAATTAATCATCAATGACATATACCTCAAATTTTTAACTCTTTGAGAATATGTGTCATCATCTTGTTAAGCTTTTGGATGATTTATGGATACATATACAACATGAATGAAAATAAACTGTCCATCAAGTACAAAATCATATTCTAGAAACAGGATATGCATTAGCCAAAATTGACTTTTACGGCATACATCCAACAATCTTCTATTTGCACTAAAGCCAATCTGCCATATACCCAAGCCCCATCTATTCTGGATAAGCTTCGATCTTCAACTGACTAGGTGACTTAATCAGCGGGTTTACCACATCTCATGTGGAGTCTACTCTCTGTATCTCTATATATTTCTACTCGAGGTAGTCACGTATACTGCTACTGTTGAAAATTGTGTCCCAAATCACTCATTAGCCTGTTGATGGTTGAGCTTATTAATATAATTGTATATAATTATTGAATTAAAATATTATTTGATTTTTTTATCATCGTGTACATCTTATTTTGAACTCCTGTTATGTGATAAAGTTCTTAGAACTATTTGATTCGATACAGGAGGATATATCGTTTAGTCCTTAAATCTTAAGTCACGATCAAATGATATATTATTATTAGGATGATATCTATATCAAGTAAAAGTCGTTGTGTGCCATGTACGTTAGTTGTCCTCTTAACCAAAGAGTGTGAAAAACTGGCATGGCATGCAAGTGAGACGTAGGAGTACATCTTACTGAACGTAATCAATTACTGAGCACTCTTCTGTCAAGAGTAGCTCACAAAGGATATGGGTATAAGTGTCCCTCCGACCTGAGATCACCATGGTGACTTGCAAGCAACTCACTGTACTTTGATGTCAGACAATTTGAATTTCTAATTCAGTGATGAAAAATTTCTGAGCACAGTCAAGTACTTGCAAAGTTGGTGTGTGAGTCAAGATAAAATTGTTCCCTCCGAATAAATAGGAGTTAATGTATCAGTGTGTTTCAAGTCAGTAAAATCTTGATCGGGATAAGTCATGTGATGAATTTTGAAAATTGAAATACAATATAGATGACCATACCAGGATTGACAGTTAAACCCAAGATCACTTTGAGCATTTGGATCAAAAGAATGAATTATATGGTAACTATATACCAATAGGTTTTTGAATGATGCTTTGCAATCTTTCGACCTATCCAGACGTCGGATATCATTGCTAGATGGTCATTTTGATTGGTATAGAAAGATTATCTTATACTACTGGTCTAGGTTTGAATCTATGGGATCACACTCAAAAAAAATTTCTGACTGATCATATGGCTGATCAACGATTAAGAATCGTTCTAGGATAAACAGTCAATTCGATTGATGATTAATCCTATGCAAAATTATAATAAATTAATTACTAATTATTAATAATTATAGGAAAATTAATTAGTAATTAGATTACTAATTAACTCAATTTGATTGAGTAT
>KE504896.1:291422-308338 GCA_000441515.1 Elaeis oleifera | reverse complement strand
TTTACTGTAAATTTTAAAATACATGCTTTGAACTACCCATTTTTCCTTCAGCTGCTCTATGTGCTTAGATTCTGGCGAGACCTTAGCTTCTTAACGAAGACTATAGTGCCATTATCTTTGCAGTATAGTATCATAATATTTAATGATATGACATCTAGTTCTGTAACTAACATTAGAATCAAAATATATTTTACATATCTACAGCATTTTCAGCTTTCATTGATCAATTATTTGGAATCCTTCCAATATACCGAATCAACATTATATAAAATACATCTTGATGTAGACATTCTATCATTAGTATTTGTGTATCTTCCACCCTTAGCTCTGATCCTTCTCCAAAGATCAGAACAAATTCTTAGTGCTTGTAAAGTATCTAAGGATGTTTTCACAGCAATCTAGCGCTCCCAGTCTAGATTCGATTGATATCTGCTCGTGATATTCATAGCAATGATTATATCAGATCGAGTACATAGCATGGTATACTCTTATGTGCAAAAGGTAGCAGATCCCTCTTAGAATTTTCTATGCTGAACTCTTTCAGCATCTCCTCTATGTACCTTTCTGTAAAAATTCAAGCATCCACTTAGATCTATCTCTATAGACCTTTATATTCTCAGAATATGGGATGCTTGCCCTAGGTCTTTCATAAAGAATTCTATTTACAATCATATTTTAATCGATGTCAGCATGGGACACTCCCAATCAAGAAGATGTCATTCACATACATTATAGAGAATGTGACAGTACTCCCATTGATCTTTTTGTAAACATATAATTCTTTTCATTCTTGATGAAATCAACCAATATGATCACATCATTGAAATGAGTGTTTCAACTCTGAGATGCTTGTAGACTTTATGATCTCCATCACAAGAAGTAAAATTCATAGGTTACTCCATATAAATATCTTTTCAAGATATCCAATCAAGAAAGCTATTTCACATTCTTTTCTCGGAGTCGATGCCCAATATCACCTCATTATAGATTTTGAGATCATCTCTATATTCCTTATTTTTTATGAAAAATACTTCTTTGCATCCTCTGTAAGCATACTTGAGTACCTTTCATGAGGATGAGAGATCCTATTAGATCATCGAGATGGAAGAGGTACTACATATACTGGCTCATTATGAATAGGTTCTATAGGTCCTATGACTCGTTGCTCTTCAGAGACTCTCTCTTCGAGTTCAACTTTCCTCCCATTGCTTCATCTTGGATAAATTATTTTTCAAAGAAGATAGCATGACAGCTCACAATCATATGGTGATTCTATGAGAAGAGAAAGTAGTATCCCAAATTCTTTAGATACTATATGAAACGAGCTCTTATAGACCTGCCTCTAGCATGTCTACCTACTATCGCTTGACACGGGCTGGACATCCCTAAATCTTTAAATGATCAAGACTCAATTTTTTATCATGCCATATCTCATATAGTGTGATAGAAACAGATTTAGAGAGAATCCTATTCAATAGGTAAATTTTAAAAGTAAGATATGTCCCAAATCAGTGAAATTCATCATGGACCGATCCATATCTCATATAATCCTAATCCTTCTCTTAGATCCCATTAAGATGAGGTATACTAGGAAGGTCTATTATGAAACTATGATATTTTATGAAATAATCGAAAATTTCTTACTTTGATATTGCATCCTCGATCTAATCAAAGTATCTTTAGGATTTTCGGCATGCTTTTCTACTTCACATCTGAATTTTTGAATCTTTCAAAGATCTCATATTTGTATCTTATATACATACCTGTACCATGACTGATAATCAATAAAGATAATGAAGTATAGACAACCTCTTTTGATTGGCATATCAAATAGGCCGCACACATCAAATGTGTATCAGGATAAGTATATCAGTTGTTCTTTTCCTTATCCTACAAGAGCAGCTTGATCATTTTTCTTAAAGAGATGATACACAGACTAGATATGACTCAGCAGTCAATAAGCCCAAAAGCCCATGTTGTCTGTTAATCATTTCTTCTCCTATATGATGTAGCCTAAGGTGCCACATATACTTTAGGTTTATCTCAACTTTAGATCTGTCAGATCCAATAACATTCACTGCTTGCTCAAATAAATTCACAGATACATCACTATGTAAATGATAGAAACCATCTTCAAAAATTAAATCAAGATGGTAGTCACAGAAGATAGATGCCCACAGTCATAGCAGCAACTCTTGCCCTATTGCTGACTCGAAGAGTTATTTCACCTTCCCTCAGCCTTTACCTTCCTTAGACCCTTTAGTGAAGTGCATAAATAGGCACTAAAGTCTAATACTCAATTGAAAAAATAGGTAACCGTAAGATAAGTTTTGAGCAATTCTAACATGCCTTCTCAAGATGTGTTCTTGTTTCTTTAGGCTCTTCAGGTATATACTCCTTGAACTTTTCAAGATCCCTACAACAGCTACCACTATATTGACCAATTCAGATTTGGCACTATCATGGTCATTCATATGGTAGTTTACCATAAACTGTCCATATAAATTAAGAAGAGATCGCAGGATCAAATCCACTAGCAAATTTTTGTACATGATCATGTGGAGCTTTTCAAGCTTCTCAATGTCCCTGATCATTATCAAATAGTGATTATTGACAAACTACCCATCGTACATCTCATACACTGTGTGACTCTGATTACCTCACAATACTTGTAAATGAGTCAGTATATCCTTGGCAGTGTACATGTTCTCATGCATGTGTTGAAATTTATCTAACATGGATGCCAACATATAGCACCTACCTTTATTATCATCGTCCATCCACTTATCAAGTATTGCTCGTTGATCATGTATTGGATAAGCTGATAATATAAAGATATCCTGGTCGAGAACATAGTTTATTTTCTAAAAATCAAGAATGATTCATAGGTTTTTGAGCCAGTCTATGTAATTAATTTGGTTAAACAGTTGATATCTAGAATTCGAACTAGAGGGTTGAAAGCTGACACAAAAAATTGTAGAGAGTAAAGATTCTAGTTAGATGTTTATACTTGACTTAATATTTACTCTATGAATTTTTAAAAGCAAATAGGCTTCTACTATTTTCTCGAATCCCTACACCTCAAGGTAGAGAAATAAAAATCCTAATGCGACAACTGAATTTTTAGTGGATGCTGGAGTCCCACCGATGTTGTGCACCTCATCTAGTAGATATTGGTAACACGTACATCGATGCATGAATAATTCTTTATCCAGATACTTTTCAAGCATGTTGCAGTGACTTGGCCTCTAAATCATATGGGCTCACCTGATAGATATTGACCACACTCCTTAGTTAAGCTCGACCCACCATTTACAAGTAGGTGTAAAGCCGTCATCGGATCCTTCATCTAACAGATATTGGGTTCAACCCCATCCTTGCCCTAGAGCAACTTTTTGCTAATAGAGTGGTTGCATATTCTTGGTGCAACTGAACTACTGTAATTGATCGAGAACAATCAATACCAGTAGTATGCCCGCACTTCTACAATGATGGAAGATCTCTAGACTTAATATTTATGGAGAGATTTAGACTTAGGTCTCATCTAATCAGTCATCACATGGCTGATCTAATTGTCATGGGCTAAACCAAACTGTCAAGTAACCACATTCAAGACTTAATCTTCTAAATTAGCCAGGTAAGTCGAGATCGATGGAAGGCTCCCCTTGATGGATCAAGGGTCCTAATTAAGTAACCACCTCTCAATTACTTATCTTAGACACTAAATGGTCAATTGATCCAAATAGATTAGCTTAGGTAAATCAGGCTCAAGCCACAAAGCCGAATAAAGTCCTTAGGTTAATCGATTCTATATATGGGTGTCAATCAATTCGATCAATAACGATTATATGATCTTAAGCTCTATTAACCTAATCTTAATGAATACTTGACTCGATTTGATCAATTGCTAAATCAATTTAGACCCATTATGATCAAATCAAAAATCTTAGGTGTAATCCAATTACATGACCTAATTTGATCTATCCATGTCAAATCCTTCATGCACAAACACAAATTTTAGATCTTAAATCTAAATTTAGATCTAAATTTTTTATACAAAAGTAAGTTTTAGATCTTGAAATAATTTTCAGATCATGCATACAAACATATATCGCATATATGAATAAATTTAGATCATAAAAATTAATTTCAGATCTAAACATGCAAGCATATATCATATGTATATGAATAAATTCAAATCAAGAACTAATTTCAGACCTAAGCATGCTTTCATATATCATATATATGAATCAAATTCAGATCTCAAAATTCTTTTCAGATCTAAATATAAAACCATACAACTCAAGTATGAATTAAAAATTAGATTTTGAAAACCCTTTTCAAATCATGCATGTTATGGTATCGAAACTAGTTTTCAATTTTCAGATGTATGAAATAATTTCAGATCTAAGCCTCTACTTATATATCTCATATATGATAAATAGTTAAATCTAAAATTAATTTTTTAGATCTAAATTAACAATCACATATCTCATATATGATTTAAAATTAGATCTAAAATTGTTCAACATTGATATAGGACAATCTTTTCAACATAAGAGGCAAACTCTTTGTTGGATAGCCTTATTTTATATCAATATCAAATAAATCATGATATATCAGGTCTAAAAATATTCATACATCTCATACATAAATAAAATTAGATCTAAATTTTAAAAATATTTTTTGAAATATCCAACATCGATATAGGATAACTTTTTCAATATAAGCAGTAAACCTTATGCCAGGACAACCTTGTTTTATATTGATATCGGATCTATATCAGATTAATTTAGATCTGATTTAAAAATAGATATTAAAAATTTATTTATAATCGAATCACATACCTAAATCACAGAAATCCTCGAATCTGGATTTGCGGATGCCTTCAGGTTCTGATGTAGCCGCGTACGTGTCCGACCTCTACAAGTATCCACACGAGATTTGATCTGATCGGAGGCTCTATATTCTCTCTGAGGTGTTAGCTCTCTTATAGAGAATGCTTCCTTGATAGTTGAATAAGATCGCCTTCAATCTCCAAGATAATCTCAAGAAGGAAGAAGACAAGGTGTAGGAAGAAGAAGACTTGGAGAGGAGAGAACCTTTATCTCTTTCTCCTTAGAATTTTTCCATACCCCCAAAGAGAACCCACACTCAAAAGAAGGTTTTCAGATGCTTCTCCACATCCCAAAGCCCCTCTATTTAAATAGGAGGCATCTAAGGATGATAAAGCTAGAGTTTGTGTAAGACTAGGTTTGATAAGATCAAACCCAATCAAACTGGGAGTTCTATTTTGATCCAATCAAAATCAGTTTAAATCAGATTTGATCTCAAATAAAAATGAACATAAGAGAGGTGGTATGGAGATACTTAGGCTAGTCCAACCACATGCCAAATCAGATTTGACGTTGGGCTTAGGTGGTGCAAAAAGAGAGGTGGCGTGATCCAATCAAAATCAGTTTAAATCAGATTTGATCTCAAACAAAAATGAACATAAGAGAGGTGGTATGGAGATGCTTAGGCTAGTCCAACCATATGCCAAATTAGATTTGGCGTTGGGCTTAGGTGGCGCAAAAAGAGAGGTGGCGCCAAGGAGAAATCCTAATCCAACTAGGATTCATTTGTTTGCTTATTTAAATTAATTTTAATCTGATTTAATTTAATTAATTTAGAATTAGTTATTAATCAAATTAAATTAATTTTAGTCTAATTAAAATTTAATTAAATTTGAATTAAATCTTAATCTAATTAAAAATTGATTCAATCAAGTCCTAGTCAAAGTAGAAATTATTCTCCTTATACAATTGGGTTATCTTATAAATCAATTAGGCTTGATATAAATAAATCTAAATCAATCTAAATTGAATCTAATTTAATTAGATTTGATTTGAATCCCATAGCTCAATCAGATTGAGCTGAACAGCAATCTAATTGCTAATTGATCCTCCAACAATTAACTAACACTTGGTGAATCTTTCAATTATAACTTTTGCATTGGATTAATCAGCAATTACACTGATAATTAAATCTTATTATGATTTATAAATATAACTCAACCATCTGATTGGTCAGAAATCTCTATTGTGTGTGACCCCATAAGTTCTATTCTGTCTAGTAGTGAGATATACCATGATCTCTATTATAGTATCATTGAAACTCTTTTCAATAAGTCAGAACGATTCTACTCTCACTCATCAAGGATTAGCGATCCAGAACTATCTTAATGAGCTCTCACAATCCACCAGTGATACCTAGCAGTATGTGGTGTAACCTAGCAGAATAAAAGTGATGAACCTCTAGGTGTAGTTACCATATGATTTAGTCTCTCTATCGTGAGTCCGGATCAGATGGCAGGTCATGGATAAATCATCAAATCTCAATATCGATCATATGATAGATTCAATTAGCTCAAGTCCAACTATGATTTTATGAAAATTTTTCCATCAATCACATTGCTATAGTGGTAGACTTAAGGACTCAACCTTTCAAATCCTATAGGACTACTCCTTTCTGCTAAGATCGATAGAATCTATTTAGATATGCATCCTGCTCTCATAATGGACCAATTATCACCAACATCTACTACAAAAACTCATTGAGGTAATATTTCTGTGTAGTCAAACTTCAGTAGACTCACTGTGAACAGTCGTAGCACCACAGGTCAAAGACTATTCACACAACTGCAGCATCGAGAAAGTCACTAACGAGTTAGCAGACACAAAATGACTTCTCGTGTTGGTCATGCTTAGTGCTAGTTATTTTTAACAACATCTGCACTCTTACTCCGGTGTCCTTACACTGCATACTCGAGACTCATCTACTTGAAAAAGCGATTCGTGCATCAGTCTATCTGGATCAATCATCATTTCTATGATGATCCTATGATCGGATGTAATTCAAAATTAACCATCAATGACACATGCTTCAAATTTTCAACTCTTTGAGAATATGTGTCATTATCTTGTTAATCCCTTGGATGATTCATGGACACATATACAACATGAATAAAACAAACTGTCTATCAAGTATAAAATCATGTCTTAGAAATAAGATATGCGTCAGCTAAGATTGACTTCTAGGACATACATCCAATAAGCGGTTGAGTTTCGATCATAATTGAGTCAACCCATATAGATCTATTTATTAAATGGACTAAGTTTGAGTATAGATCTTTAAACCATTTAACCCATTTCGATCTATTTAACAATTAGATCAAATTATGACTTGATCTATTTAATCTTTTTAAAATGTTCTTAACATATTTCTGATCTAGTTAACCTGACATGCTTAACCTATTTAACCCATTTACTATGACTTGACTTATTTAATAAATAGATTATATGGGTCGGATTGGCTTATCTGTTTATTAAATAGATTATGTTTATATATAAATTTTTGACCTATTTAATAAATAGATCGAATTCAAAGTAATAAATTTTTGATCGGATACATATCTGACCCAATCCGTATCTGATCCGATATAATCGATTGCCATCTTTATTCTCATGTTTCCTCTAAAATGAGTTTCCTCTAATGTTAGAAGTTTAATTAAGCTTCGATATGATCTAATTGCCACCTCTATTCTCAAGTTTTTTTTGATATTAGAAGTCTTATTAATCTTCATAAAATGTAGGCATCACTCATGTTTCCTCGAGTATCAAAGAAAATGGATATGCACATGTATAATTTTTATTAAAAATAACATAACAAATAGATTATATGGGTTGAATTGACTTATCTATTTGTTAAATAGATGAGGTTTATATATAAATTTTGATCTATTTAATAATAGATCGAATTCAAAGTAATAAATTTCTGACCTGATACATATTTGATCCGATCCATATCTGATCCGAAATAATTGATTGCCATCTTTATTCTCAAGTTTCCTTTACAATGAGTTTTTCTAATGTTAGGAGTCTTATTAAGCTCTGATATGATCCAATTCCCATCTCTATTCTTAAGTTTCCTCTAAAATAAATTTTCTTTAATGTTAGGAGTTTTATTAAGCTCCATAAAAAAATAGACAGCACTCATATTTCCTCAAGTATAAAAGAAATGGATATGTGCATGTATAAATTTTTATTAAAAAATAAACATAATAAATAGATTATATAGGTCAGATTGGCTTATCTATTTATTAAACAGATTAGGTTTATATGTAAATTTTTGACCTATTTAATGAATAGATCAAATTCAAAGTAATAAATTTCTGACCTGATATATATCTGACCCAATCTGTATTTGATCCAATATGATCGATTGCCATCTCTATTCTCAAGTTTCCTCTAAAATGAGTTTTCTCTGATGTTAGGAGTTTTATTAAACTCTAATATGATTCGATTGCCACCTCTATCCTCAAGTTTTCTCTAATGTTAACAGTCTTATTAAGCTCCATAAAAAAATAGGCATCACTTATGTTTTCTCAAGTATCAAAGAAAATAGATATGTGCGTGTATAAATTTTATTAAAAAATAACATAATAAATGGATATAAGGATTTGAACTTGAAATCTATTAATAGTTTGATCATTAATTAACAATAAACTGCAACTCTTATGTGTTTTTAAGTTAATGGATAAATATATTTATATCATTCAAATGCTTATATATAAAAAACATAATGCAAAGACATTTCCAGTGGAAGACTCCTAAGGATGTGAAAAACTAAGGAAAGATGGGAAAAGATAGGAAAATTAAATGGAAATAAAGGAAATTTTTTTTATTAAGAAACCTATTTTTGTGCATATTTTTAATTCAATCTAGACTCTTGTGAGCAAAGGGTCCTATCAAATCTAGAGGCCCATGAATCCATGTATTCTCATCCATATGTCTTGTCTCTGTGGATACCTAACAAATTAAATAGTGTCTCTCTCATTTGGCCACTCCAAGCCTCCCATGCGATTGTACCTCCTGAGGACATAAAAATGGAGAAAAACCCAGAAAAACATCAAAAAATTGATGAAACAAAGGATGGATGGAAAATTGAAGGTAGGACCTTTCCCTTATAGATTCACCATTCTCCTTTAGGTTTGCATTTTTTTTTTTTCATTTCGTTGTCTTTGTTTGGAGAACTATAGGGAAGGAGAGCATCTGAGGATATTGGAGGGGTTTCTTAGGTTATGATTGGAATTTTCTCAAGGATATGGGATTTCATGTGAGTTGTGGTGATGTGAGCTTGAGATTTTGGAGAGCATAATCTGGGTAGGAGCATGATATTTGTAGGATTTGGAGATTTTTGATTGAAAGTATTTTCTTTGGTTCCTACATTTTCAATTTATAGAGTTTTATTCAAATGATAATAAGAATATGATACTAAATCCATGGTGTGAGACTTTAACTAGGCTAAGTTCCACCTTTCTTAAAAATATGATACTAAATCTACGGTGTGAGACTTGCATTAGGCTAAGTTCCACCTTTCTTTGGAGTTTATGGAGTTGTGTTCTCATGATAATATGAATATGATACCAAATCCATAATGTGAGACTTGCAATAGGCTAAGTTCCACCTTTTTGAACTCTTATGTGGATAGCAAAGTTATCAGGGGGTCAACATATCAGTATTTCTATCAAAAAAAAAGACTAGAAATAAATAAAAAATTTAATGGTTGAGGAGGTCGAGACATTCGAGAATTGTTAACATAGATGGATTTCTTGAAGGTTGGATTTGGATGGGCACAGCTTAAAGGCTTAGGCCAAACTTAATAATTTACTAAAGTTCATATTTATAATTTTATTATTTAGTTCTTGATATCTAGTTTCAATAGTAAATAACAGATTCCTTTTCAAGTGTTAAGCTTTTAGAATATTAATTTTTTATTTAATTTAAAAGGTGACACCTATAACAAATTGACAATGCTTTAGTTATTTGTTTTATCTTACATAATACATCAGCTAACATGAAACACATATCCATATATATATTGTTCAGTAAATATTAGATCATTCATTAGGTTATCAATCTTGACTTGACTCCTGAATTTTTAAAAGAATAGTTAATATAGCAATTTAGACTTAGGCCTCAATTGTTATAACAAAAAGAAGGATACTACTTTAAATATCCAAAGTTCAAACATAGTATTTCTTTGAGAATCATAACCCACCCAGCAAACTCATTTATTTTAAGCTTAATTTTATTTTTTAAAAAATTTAGTTATAACTTTAAATCTAAACTTGGTTGATTTTTATAATCATATTATCAATTATGGGTAATACGATTTATAGTTCTACATACTTTTCTCTTAAGGTTTGTTTGGATAATTGAATCCAAAATTGCATGAAATTTGTAGGTTAGATAGTATAACTAGCAAAATTAGATCATACTAGATTTGGATGAGAGTTGAAGTCTTGTGAAATTGTATTTATTGCATATGACTAATTAGAAAAAAATAAGTATTTTATACTAACTTTGTATGCATATTTGATGTTCCTTAGTTTCTATTCTTTCGAAGCTTGAGATATGGATAAGAGCTGGATGTCGAAACCATGAGTAAGTAATGCATATATTAGTGGGTACAATAGTTCTTAGATTTTGCATTTGCTAAATCAACTGAAAGGGAGGAAATCATATGTCCATGTGTGAATATTGCAATGCTTATTAGTTCAAAAAAATCATTGTTGCTAAGCACTTGATGTACAAAGGTTTTAATTCAACATATATAGATTGGATTTTTCATAAGGAGGGAGATATGAATGATGATGGCGAGGATGTTGAAGAGAGACAGAAATATGATGATGGCATCAATACTTTATTACATGATACTTTTAGAGATGTAGAAGGAGAAGGAATTTGTGAATGGCCTAATGCAAATGCTAAGAAGTTCTATAATTTACTTAAAGAAGCGGATCAAGAATTATATCCGGATTATAAAACTCTTTCAAAACTCTTTTTAGAATCTGATTATACCTTATTAAATGTGAAATGGGTTGAACAATGCTGCATGTAACTCAATGTTGAATTTATTGATAAAAGCATTTCCTGATGCAATGTTTCCTGAGTCTTTCAACAAAGCCAAAAAAATGGTAAAAGACTTAAGTCTTCATTATAAGAAGATAGATGTATGCTCTAATGACGGTATACTTTATTGGAAGAAGTATGAGAAAATAGAGTCTTGTCATAAATGTAAAGTTTCAAGATGGAAATGAATGCTCCCAAGAAAAGTGGGGATGAATAAAATTTGCATCAAAGGCCTTTAAAATTCTATAAAGATTTTGCAGTATTTTCTTTGATACCCAGGCTATAAAGACTATTCATATCTTCAAAAACTGCTGAAATAATGAGATGGCATAAGGTGGAGCATTTAAAGATGGAAAATTGAGGCATCTAGCTAATAGCCAAGCTTGAAAGGACTTTGATTCTTTGTACACAGATTTTGTCTTGGATCCCCATAATGTGAGGCTTAATTTAGCCAGTGATGGTTTTAATTCTTTTAAGATAACGAGCACTACTTATACCATATGTCCAGTCATATTAATGGCATACAATTATTTTCATGAACGTGTATGAAATCTGAGATCTTATATTATCTTTAATTATTCTCGGCCCTCAATCACCTTCAAATAATATTCATGTATATTTATAACCCTTGATTGAGGAGTTGAAAGAATTATGAGATTTTGGGATGGCCACTTATGATGCATCCAATAATAAAATGTTCAAAATGTATGCTGCCTTACTATGGATGATCAATGGCTTTTCAGGATATGCTATATTATCTGGATGGAGTACAGAAGGGAACTTAGCATGCCCTTCCTATAATTATGATACATGCTCTCAATATCTGCAATATAGTAGAAATATGTGTTTATGAGTCATCATAGATTTCTGGACTCATACCATCGATGGCATCATGATAAAGCATTTAGTTTAGACTTGCACTAAAGCCATTGTCCGAGACAATTATATTAGAGTATCTGTATGAATTTAACAATGAGTTTGAAAAAATACAAAAGAAGACAAAAAATACTAGGACCACATGGAAGAAGAAATCTATATTCTTTCAGTTACCATATTGGCAATATAACACATTACGGCATAATCTTGATATGATGTATATTGAGAAAAATATTTGTAACAATATATTAGAAACTTTGCTTGATATTCTGGAAAGACGAAGTATCATAAGAAAGCTCGCTTTGACATGATATGGGTATAAGAAAGAAGCTTCATCCTATTGAGTCCAAAGACCGTCAAAAGATATTATTAGCCAAAGTATACTACTTTTGACAAATGATGAGAAAGATGTCTTTGTCAAGTCTTAAAGGGAGTTAAAATTCCTAATGGCTATGCATCAAACATATCATAGCATGTGCCACTCCCAAAAAAAAATCTCAGGGTATAAGAGTGACAATGCTCATTTATCTTGCACTACTTACTACAAGTTGTAGTTAGAAGAACTACCCTAAGTATATTGGAGTCGCTCTAATTAGATTGGGTGCTTTCTTTAAGAGCTTATGTGCAAAAATTATACAATTAGAAGATGTTAAGCATTTACAAACTGAAATTGTAGAAATACTTTGTCAACTCGAGAGAATTTTCCTGCTATCCTTTTTGATATAATGGTACATTTACGTATCCATCTAGCTAATTAAGTTAAACTTGGTGGCTCGATATAACATTGTTGGATGTACCCAATTGAGAGGTATTTATGCAAATTGAATTCCTATATTCACAATAAGAGTCGTCCAAAGGGGTCTATTGCAGAAGGTTATTTAACAAAAGAGTATCTAACATTTTGTTCAAGATATTTGAATAAAGTATTGTCAGAAGATTGAATAGGTGCTCGAGGAATTTGGAAGGTATTGGTACAATAGTGAAACACAATCTAGATTCCCAATAATAAGTCGTGCAATAGGAGTGAAGTAAAAAGAGAAAGGCAAGATTATTGAACTGGATGAAGAGTTACTACTTCAGGCTCACTGATATATCTTATTTAATTGTAATAAACTTCAAGAATATATTACATAAGAAAGCATTCTTATTCTTATTTTTATTTAATTTTAGTCTTCACTACTACTCATCTAATAGTATACTTTCATTTTAGTGAGCATCAAATTTAATTAACAATCAATATAGAAAGCATAAATGAAAGAGAGAGCAAAGCCATAGCAAGGACTTTACCAAATAGTTTGAAACTCGTGTCATGGATGAAGAGGCCTGTGATAAGATCAAACAATTAGCTAGAGATCCCAATCATTTAGCTCGAAGCTTTAGTGGATATCTCATCAGTGGCAACAGGTTTGATGTCAGAAAATGTGATGCAAGATGTAAAACTCAGAATAGTGGAGTCACATTGAAGGCATTGACTTCTAGTTTTGCTAGTTCAAGGGATCAAAATTCCATTGTTGCAAATATTACTTATTATGGTGCTATCCAATAGATTATTCAACTAGATTTTATAGAATTTAAGGTGATTGTATTCAAATATGATTGGTTTCAAGCATAGCAGGATGATTATGGGCTTATACGTGTCAACTTTAAGAAATTGCTCTATTTAAATGATTCCTTTGTGATGGTATCTCAAGTGTACCATGCTTTTATGTGCAAGATCCTAAGGACACAAATTGGTATTATATCATGAAATAATTCATCATGACCTATTTGATATGAAAGAAAATTCAAATCCAAATGATCACAATTCATATTTGGACGAGCCTAGTGATTCAATGTTAAAGCATGCTATACCAACTGAAGATAATGATGTTACTTGGTCTAGAGAAGACATTGCTCCTACAACAATTGATATGTGCTTGCATATGCTGAATGCTTGTTCTATGTGGGTGGAGATATTAATGAAGAGGACTTGGATGTTGATGATATGAATGCAGAATAAATCAGCTTATCAAATTCATTTGATAGTTGTTTTGGACTCAATTTATTTTGTACCTTATCTTTAGATCTATTGCTATCTCATTTCTAGATGTTTATTACCTAAATATCTTATTATAAGTTAATGCAAGTAGACAATTTTGAGTTGTAATATGTAAAATCCTTTTTGATTAATTATCTCAAGATGTTACCTCCAATGTTTTCTTGATATGCAGTAGTATTTTTGCTACCCTCAAAAGCATACTAATATGTGCGTATGTTATAGATATCTAAATAATATCTAAAGGCAATGTGCCAATTACTTTCAACTATAAACATAAATATAATTTATTGACTGGCTTATTATATAATATATTGACCGCATACCTATTTCTTCTCTATTTATTGAACTCTTCCTAGTAGTATTGTTTCATGAATTGGTCTATGGTTGCATATTATTATAAAGCTTAAAGACATGATTGACCAGTTAGGATATAAAATTATACCCATTTCTACTATCTTATATCAAGACACAGCTTTGAGAGTGGCTTGAAGGAGCTTAAATATAATAGAGATATACTGAGTATATTGGAGGTAGCAAGAGGGAACGATGTAGTGTAAGTCTATATAGAGTACAAGATGAATGAAGTCTCTGGGTAAATATCTTATGATATCATTTGTTATTTAAATATTTATACATATATATATCTAATTAAATATTCATTCCTTTGCATGCAGGATCTATATATGAAAAAAGAAGTACCTATAAAAATAGGAAGAAGCCTACAAAGAAAGGGAAAGAGTCCAATGAAAAAGAAAAGCACCCATAAAGTAAAGAAAGGAATATTAAAATGGTAGGCCTGAGTTCTACGATGGAAGAAAGGAGTCCTATAAAGAAAGAAGAACTTAAGCCCAGGTCAATACTTGATATACTTGTCGAGAAGGAACATGAGCAAGAAAAGATGAAAATGTACTATTTGGTAGTAAACAGTCTATACTATATTTTAAAGAGGTGTAACATACCAATAAACACTCCCAAATACATCCAAAAGAGGTGCCATCAAATAATAGCTGGGCTCATGTTCCACAGAGGTGCCGATGAAAGGAAGTCTAAAACGATCAAGGGAAGAACAACCATTAAAGCAAGGGAGGCAAAATGATGAGAAATGTGAGGATGAGGAAGCTAAGCATAAAAGTGATGATGTAGAAGTTGACAAGAAAAGTAAGGATGAAGGAACTGGGGATGAAGTTGAAAATGAAGGTAATTTAATAAATTGATAAAGATTTATTTCATTTTGCTTTATTTGTTTGTTAAAAACTTTTATAACTATCTATCATGCTACTGATGAATTTTATTCATTAAAATAGGATCTGTGAAGAAAAGAACTAGAGGCCTACCTTATGTAAAAGAATACATGCATGAGAATTTGAAAAGGACTATTAATGAAAAGACCAACCTACCGGTGATGATAAATATGTAATGGTTTAGTAGATTCTTGAAAACTTTGGCTCGAAATTCAAAATTTGTTCCCTTAGTCTACTGCACATGGCATACCATTCCGAAATGAAATAAAGATAATATGTAGAAATATGTGAATGTATGTTTCATATTTATATATCTAATAAAAATTATTAATTTTTAATTACTAAGACTGTTAGGTAATAAATTTGTAAATTATTGTAGAAAAATATATTGTTCCTGATGAAGACAAAAAGTGGATTTTGGAAGCAGTTGCAGATGCTTGAAAGGGTTACAAGTGTAGGTTGAAAACAAATTTTGGTCAAGATATAATACAAGAGAAGAGAGATTGGCTAATAAGTAGAAACGAACACCAGACTCACATTTTGAAGCCCTTTTTAGCTATTAAAACAAAAAATGTGAAGGTAAAACAAATATTTGCAATACTTGAATATAACTTTCAAAGTAGTGACTAATTATAATAACTTGCTTACAAACATCTTATATCTAATTCATTACCCATTATTTATTTCAATATATTTTGTTGCAACTAAAAATCAGTAAGAAAAATAAAGTAAATTAGCAAAAGTAAGAGAACGTGCATAGAATTGGTCCTAAAATCTTTGCAAGGATTCATGAGAAGTTGGTATATATGTATTATTATTTATACTTATTTATATATAATCTATCAATATGTAAATATATTATGGGCTGGTTAGATTTTTTGTATAAAATTATTTATATAATTTTTGATTTATTAATATATGTTGTCAATCATATTTGATGATGATATTATATTTTCTTGTATTATTATTTAACTATCATACTATCATGAAATAAGTTAGATATCTTTATGGTTCTATTTATAAATCTTTTTTATTTATGTTAATATAACTAAATTTTAAATAGCATCAAATGAGAATAAGGAACCACCATCATAAATTCAAATGTTTCTTAAACTCACAAGCCTAAAAGAGGAAAATAAGCTGATGAGGATACAAGTGCTAAAATTATAAGTTACATAATTTGTATAATTTTTTTAACTTAAGAAGTGTTTATGCATTATTACATTAAATATATCTATTTATTAGTTTTGAATAAAATTATGACTAAAAGTATTTAATATGACTGATTGTTGGATATTGTAATCTCAGCTAGAGGAAATACAGTCTCAAATTTAAGGAGAAAGTAGTACAAATGCAAAAAAATTACAAAAATTTTAGAAAAAAAAATCTGGACGTGTGTGTCTCTATGGAAAGGGGTTACTCAAAAGCACTTATATAAAAACTTAATAATGATGATCGTTCTGAGAGAGCCCAATAGCAAAAGATGGATAAAAAAAATTATACAGGAAGATATGCAGAAGAAGTTCACGAAGAGAGAGTAAATATGGTTTAAAAATTGATAAAAAAAACACATATGGCTCATAGATTTCAAATGATGCTCACACAACTACATCAGAGTAATTCAGAATTAGTTATTTTCCAAAGATTAATGGACTTCTTATTAATAAATAATCGATCTCCTAGTGATACTACTAGTAAAACTTGGATACCACATATGCATGAGCCATCTTCAACTGATGCATATGATTCTTCTTCTTTATAGGTTTGTATAAGTTATTTGTCCATATAAATATTTTGATTGTTGAT
>KE504896.1:266204-288492 GCA_000441515.1 Elaeis oleifera | reverse complement strand
AAAGAAAAGAAGAGATAGAATTTCTCTCTCTTTTTCTCTTCCTTCTCTGAGTTTGTATCACCACTTTCTCTCTTTAAAAAATTTCTTTTCTCTCAACTTTCTCTCTATGAAAAAAATTTATTTTCTCTCTCTATAAGTTTTTCTCTCTAAAAGTGTTCCTTTCTGGATTATATCTCTCTTCTAAGATTTTTTGATCTTAGAAATATCCTATAATAGCTTTGATAGATCTTGATGAATGGATCTTGATCGTTGACTATCGGATAGTTTGCTAAATTCTACCTTGAATAGACTGAGCATCATAAGATTTCATCGTCGATAGCATCATAGCATCCTACTTTGATCCTTGATTTATAGTTGATCGATTTGATATTCTAAATTAAATCAATTGGATGTCATGTACTATCACATAACCAGACCTGTAAGGATTTAGAATTTTATTTAAAATAATAATGATTAAAGTTTGATAAAGTATGATTTTAGATATTAGATTTTGAAAGAAAATTTTAAATTATGTAGATTCGTTGAAGTACATGTGAGGTAAGTAATGATATATTTTCTCAGGATCTTTCATTTTTATTTATATTATTTTGAATGTAAAATAATTATTAATTATTTTGTATGCATGATTTATGAATATTATGAAAATATGTTTTGAATGAAAATTAATATAGAATTTTGGAGTAATATTTCTTGGATTATTGCTATAATTGTTTATTGATCTAAAATCATCTATGTATATTTTGATTTGATTATGAAATATATGTTATTCTATAAAATTTTTTTTGACATGAATCCAATTTGGACTCTCCATCCATATTTGAAATCTTGCCATTTGGGGGTAATGCATTGGCACTCTAAGCTCATGATTCTATTTCTGATCAGGCCATAGAGTATAAGTATGGCATTCTGATCCCACCACAAGATATAAGTATGGTATTTTAGTCTGACCATAGGATATAAGTATGGCATTCCGCTTCCGTCATAAGATATAAGTATAATATTCCGACCCATCACATAGTATAAGTATGGTATTCTGGCTCGATCATATGGTATAAGTGTGGTATTCTGACTCAGCATAGTGTATAAATGTGGTCATAGTTAAAGCTAATGAGTTAAGTAAAATTTATTTTGAATCAAATTTATGAATACAAATAGTTTCAAAATCTAATATATGATTATATATTTGAATATTTAAAAGACACTGATATTATTGAGTTCATATTTTGAAAATAAATTTGATTATATTTGTGCATTGATCAATGATAAATTATATTTTGATATTTACAACTCATATTATCATCTGAATTATCTAATCAAGATAATTATTACTTACTAGACTGTCTAATTCATTACTCTATATTTTATTATTTTTATAGATTCAAAAGACTAGCTTGATTCGAGGATTCAATATGGGAAAGTGAACTAAAGGTAGACTTTGATATTTTTATTTTGAATTAGAATTTATTGAGATTTGATGCAAGATCCTGAAATTTTATTTGATAAGATATTTGATTTAGTTATTTGAATTAAAGTTGAACATTAATTCTTTGAATATTATTTCACTATTACTTTATGATATCGTGATGAGATGTCTTGCATGTTTGTGGGAGAATTCTTCATGAATATACGGCAATTGACAGGACCTCTGACTCACAATCTCAGATCGAGGGCATGACATATATATGGGAGACAGAGGTAAAGAAAAACTCATTATATGAGATAAAATAGGATGAAAGGACTTGATATCTTAATATTTTTGATAAAGTATGATCATAAACTAAGAGAGACTTAAGAAATAATTCATATACTCAATTCCAACTAATTTGAGATTAAGGCTTAGTTGAGTTGATTTGAGTACATTTATCATATCATTATCATTTATAAGTCTATCTAGTTACAAAAGATTACTTTAAACTACAAGAAGTTTGGATATAAAGTAAAGTTAAAAATAAGGATTTTACTATTTCTTGGGGGGGGGGGATAGGGCATCACTTTAAGACTGTATTCAAATGGAGAAGAAAAGAAAGAGCATTGTAATATTCTTTAATTGTCCTTGAAAATAAAGCCTAAAAGGTCATTTGAGATTGGCCTTAAAGCAAGACAATATCAAGTATATATAATGAGCAGAAGCAAGACAATAACTTTCTAAATATATATTAAAATGGTGAATGCAATCTCACTTGATTGGTGTGATTGCATTGTTCTCTCTTAAAGAAGATAAAACAGGAGAATGTTTACTCAAAACAAGAGAAACATGAATGCATTTATTATGCTTCATGTCGAAGATTTTAAGGTATATATATGGAGGGTTGTCCATTGAATCAACTTTGCACAACTATCATTAAATCCTAAATTATGAAACTACAATTGTAGTCACTGTAAGCAATGCCTAAACTAGTTCCGCTATTTGGATGCTTGCATAATCTTTTCATGGAGTATTTGTATGGTCATTGGCGGGAATAAGTTAGTAGTGGAAGAAGAGGAATTCTTTCTCATAAATCTTTAAATCATCAAATCTGAAAAAGATCAAGATATTGAAAACCACCTTTAGAAGGAATTCAATATCCTAATCATTTAGCAATGCACACTAGGGAGGAGCTTCAGATTCACTTCTTAAGTTTCAATAACTGCTCTTCCTTTCTTTTAGACCTTCTCTAGGTTTATTTGTGGATAATTTATGTAGTCCATCTAAAGATGACCTTATCATCCATGATATTTGGGATGACTATGATAATTAGCATTATCACATAATAAAGAAGTAAAAATTAGCTCAGGAAAGAAATAACTTCCAGGGATTGTTACATAAGCAATAAATTTCGAGGAATTGATCTTCTAATCAAGGAGAATTCCACAGTTCTACTTCATTGGCCTGATGACTACCACAATCCAATAGTGATTACATACACTAATATTTGATATTTGATGATAATTAAACCTTGATATAAACCCAAATTTTGATCAATTACCATGCAAAATCTATAAAACATAGAACTTTTAGGATCCAAGATGTTAAATTATATATTTCCTACTCCTATAAGATACTTCAGGTCATAGTAATCATGATAGAAAGTACACAAAATCCATAGTTAAAGTGCTTTCGATGCAAGCATAAGATGGAAAAAATTTATTATTAATTGTTGTTCTTATTCTTTTGGAAAAACAACTTCGGATATTTGTTGGAAGTCCTTTTGACGTGAAATGAGTTCTTAAGAAAAAAAACTATCTCTAATATTTAAATTCTTAGATGATCTTTGTTGAGCTAGCCCATCATGGGCGGCCATCTAGACCCAAAATCCAACATCTCCCACTCGCACATGATGGGCTTAATAAGACTCAAAAATATTTGTATAAGAATAACTCACAACTTTCATCCAAATTTAATTCCATTCATATTCAATAACTGAATCGTGCAATCTACAAGTACACCTGTACTTAAGAGCTCAATGCTATGTACCTGTTAGAAAAAAATATATCGGCTATCACCTAAAAAAATATAATAATTAGAATAATTATATCTCGCTATGCCCCAGACACATTGTGTTATATAAGTTAAAGCATATCTAGTCTCTCTAGGACTACATTTAACTTTCTTTCCTTTCCATATATCGATAATTATATTTAAGCCATATCAAGCAACATAATTGGTTGATAGGTGAATACAAGTGGTAGATGTAATCAATAATGATCTTTCTCTCACCCTTATGCATCTTAGTTTAGATCAATTATTTTCTTAGATATATTCCACAAGGCTAAATTATTTCATCACTATTAGAAATACGCTAAGATAGCAAATGTTGGCCTGTCAATTTGAAAACACAATTGAAAGTCACATAGGGCATCAATTGAGGCTAATTTTGAATGTTATGCCGCAAAGAGGAACTTACATAGTGAGGATGTAGTGATTACTATATTGAATTACTTACATCTCTTTTAGATCGAACCAAACATATGTAGTATATACTATATGCTATGATGATTTCTCTAAAAGAGTGTACGTCTATTTATTAATCATTACCATATTATAGATCTTGACCTGACTGTAATTTTATATTACATTCATATGCAATTAGTCTAGATTTTTCATTAGCTAACTATTAATAGTGCCTTATCAAGTACTTGCATCCAGCTTTTCATCTATGCTTATATGATTGCGGGACTTCATGTTTGGTCCAAGAATTGCATATGTATGATAAATATGGACCTCATCTTGACTTAGATCAAGGCGACATTTATGATCCAAAATTAATTTAAATATTTTAACTTGCTTTCTCAATGTCAAACAAATATATTGGTAAGGTTACACATACAATGCCTAATATCATAGTATCTCATCTTAGCTTGGTCTCAACACCTAAGATGATCGCTTTTATGAGAAAACCAACCTATGCTTAATGATGCACTTTTACTGTATGTATTCCTATGTTGGTTTATAAAAATTATTTCATTCAATCATAAAATAAAATAAACTAACATGGAACAAATGTCAATTTATTAATGATAGAATATTATACATTAAATTTACAATGATCTTTAATAATATGATGTCCCACTAAACTCAATGCAATCCCAGAGTTTTAACATGAGATAAGAATATATCTCTGGGACTAAATTTAGTAAAAAGGTCTACAATCATCAAATGTATAGAAATATATTTTAAGACCACTTCCTTCTGTATTACTATGTCTCTAACAAAATTATTTTAGTATCAATATTCTTCATCCTATCATGATACTTAAAATCCTTCACATATGTAATAGCAGCTTGGTTATCATAATGAACCGCCATAGATTTGTAGCATTGGCTATAACACCCAAATTTTAAAAAAATCTCGTAAGTTAAATGGCCTACTGCACTGTAGCTGAACAAGCAATAAGCTCAGCCTCCATTATGCATAAGGTTGTATCATTTGTCTCTTGCTACTCCAAGAGAAGACTCTATTATTAAGTAAGAACGTACATCTTGAAGTTGATTTGTATTTATCCAGATCTCTTATCCAATCAACATTGGAATAATTACTCAAGTGCAAATCATTTTCTGATAACATAAGAAGTAATATACAATGTTTTTAAGATATCTCGAGATCCTTTTAACCTACTTTCTAGAATTAGCTTGATAGCAGCTCACCAACCTGATGATATAGTAAATATTGGACCGTATATATATCATGGCATATATTAAATATCTAATAGCACTAGAGTAAGGAATATTAGCCATTTCTTTCTTCTTATCTAGAGTCTTAAGATGCATTTTAGAGTTTAGGTCTTGACCCTTTGCTATAGAAGTATCTATAGAGTTGCATTCTTGCATGTTATAATGTTATAAGATCTTTTTAATATAAGGTTTTGCATCAATGTAATAAGCTTTCTCAAACAATCCCTATAAAATTTAACACCAAGCATATAAGTTGCTTCTCCCATATCTTCTATGCATATCAACTTGTTATATAGATGTGCCTCTAATATCAGGATCTTTCATTTTTGAAAATTAAAAATTCTTATCAACCTCACCCTACTAGGAAACTTAGTCTGTAAGAACATGACACCTTGTAATTCAATTTCGGTCCAACATCTATCATCTGCTCACTAATAAACATATATTCTTTAGAGTGTTCTGAGTATCTTATAAAATATACTTCTTTTCTCTCTGACCCAATTTTTATTTTTATGAGAGGGATTCTAAATAGAAGCAATAGCTCCTTAGGGATATAAATTACTAAGATCCACCGTTCATAAGATATGGAAGAGATCGATTTAGAGGATAGACAATTAAGTATATAGACCGCTGTCAAAAGAGCATCTCCCCAATATGAAATATAAAGTTTCCCTTGTGGCATTATTGACCTAACCATCTCCAAAAATATTTTGTTCCTTCTTTCTATAACACTATTTTGTGACAAAATTTTAGAAATACTCAACTATCAATCTGTACCTTTGTTATCATAGAGCATCCTAAACTACTATTATAAACATTCACACCCATGGTCAGATCTCAAAATTTTGATTATTTTATCTAACTAATTCTTAACCAAACTCAAATATCATTTAAAATAATTTAAGGCATGCGACTTCTGGGATACTAAGTAAACATAACTAAAATGTATGAATTCACGTATAAATATGATAAAATATGAGATCCCATGCCTCACGTTCACATTCATAGAATTATAAATATCACAGTGAATTAATTATAATGGAGCTCCAACTCTATTTCTTTACCAAATAGTTTTGTAGTTGTTTTGCCTACTAGGCAATACTCACAAATAGACAATTCTATGTTAACAAGTGAGCCCAAGTGTCTTACATTGTGAAGGATTTAAAATTGAGATGTTATTATAGTTCATCTAATCCCAGACAATATACGGTGCTTCTCAATCAACTCAAGCTCACAGGTTATTTTGTAGAAAAATTAACTTCTCCCTTCCTGTATTTTTTCTGTAGAGTGAATGCTACAGTTTTTCATTTTGTGGTAAGAAATTGTGCAAAGTAATAATCTATTTTTGAATATGGACATTGATTCCATAACATCTAAGAGATCTTATTAAACTATCCAATCTTCCATATATATTTGGATAGTATATGTAGAATTCATTTTATAATTTTTGAACTCTTTATGAATAGTGTGCGTTTCATTGCCTATTTTTGGCTATATGCATATGCATGTTGTATATAATATCAACATTATTATATTTAACAACTTCATGCATAAATATTTTTTTAAAATATATATTTTTAATTATTTAAATTCTTTGAAAAAAATTAAAAAATTATTGCACAACATCAGGACACGCTGGTGTACACGCACCATACGGAATGTAGCATTCAGAAGTGATGTGGATGCACAGTACGGTTTACACAATTGTGGGACCTTTTATGTTGATGCGCGCTGATGCATGGTCCTTTCTTTCCTTTATTTTTTTTATTTTTTTTATACTTGCCATGGTCAACGGACCATGTGGGACGCAATGGCTGGGCACTTGCGACGTGCAATCATTTGGAGCGTAGTGATCATCCCATGCACTGATAAGATTTGAATAAAATTTTTGGAGAGAATCTTTCACTACATTGCTCCAAAAAATGTATATAATATATCATTAAGAAATTTATTATGAAAACTTTCAAAAGATATTTGAATATAAAAATCATTATATAAAAAAATATATTTATTCAAAATTAATTTTTAATTATAGAATGCAATATCTTTCACTATATTGAATATTAGACTATAAGATTTTCAGATTAAAACAACACACGTAGGAGTACACACTCCTACAAAATCTCAATCTAACATAAGATATATAAAAAGATGCAGAAAACTAAAATTGCAAAATAAAAAAAATTGATATGACAGACAATAATAAAACAGATCACAAATTCAACCATTAATGCTTTGATATCAATGATAATTAAAACTTGATGTAAATCCAAATTTTAGATGAGTTACCTTGCAAAATATGCAAAAAAAAAATAGAACTATGGAGATAGGAGGGTTGAATCGCATGTTCCCACTCATGTAAAGCTCTCCAGGTTGCATATGCAATTACAATGAAAAGTACATAAGAAATCCATAGCTCAGGTTCTTTTGGCGTAAGAATAAGACGAAAAAATATATATTATTTCTTGTTGTTTCTTTCCTTTTTGAAAAACCAACTTCAGGTATCTCTGAAGACCTTTTGACGTGAAATGAGTTTTTGAGAAAAACGAGAGAGGGTGAATGAGAAGACCACCCTCCACTCCCAATTATTTTTTTAATATTTAAATTTTTAGATGATCTTATTGGGACTAACCCATCATAAATAGCCAAATCGTATCTAAAATCCAACATTCAGAACGTGGGTTTGTTGGGACATTCTGATTTACTCCTCTGATTTTATATTGGCTATTCGATTCAAAATCGGCTCTTCCGATTTCACATCTATCAAATCAAGCATACGACTTCCAAACTTTAAATAAAATAAAATCATATTCGAATGTCATATGCTACTTCGATGAAAATAACGATGAATACAAACTTTGTAGAATGGATGGAACTTTAACTTGCTATAATAGATATCCCTCAGCACACCGTTCAAGATGCATAGAGTTAAGCAAAGCATTTATATCTGATGGAATATGGAACTAACAACATTGCATTGATTATCATCAACACCATCAGGCACTTTCCTGATAATGACTATAAAGTACAGATCTTGATAAAAGGAGGAAAATGAATCTGTCGCTCAGTCTGACAATAACAATGAAGAAAATGTTAAAATGTATCAAAATCATATCATCAGTACACTAACATCTTATCGGCTATCAGCATCTTCATATGGCTACCGACGCTACATCGATTTTCGATCCACTCTCGGCTATAAACCATCAAGCAATCTTCAGCTGGCATAAAGAAAGGATAGTTTATCTCGCCCACAGACCTCACCTGTCAGTTGCCGACCCTGCATTGGATTTTAGCCGACCCCACTTCGGCTATTGATTCCTAACAGTTTCGACTAATTCGAGATTTCTTTAAAATTAATCATCTGATCGATGCAGCAATTTTATGGCCGATTGACCATCATGGCCGAAGCAAAGTCATCATGACCGATTGATCAACGGCCAATTGTCAAACGACCGACTATCATGATCGACTACCGACTGCCATGATCGACTGCTGACGGACCATCATAGCTGACTGACCGACTGATCATCATAGCCGACTAATCATCATGACCGACTGACCGTCGTGATCGAAGCAGCATCTTCATAGCCGACTGCCTAATCTACAATCATGATACTATAATCGTGGGTAATAAGTACATGCCACGATCGTTAGTGGGCATAAACGGCCCATTAACTCTATGATTATGGCCCGATAATCAGGATTAACTACTCCTTAGTACCATAAAAATGGGATCACGTGTTTGACGGTTACATCCGAGTCGCCTGCAAAGAGGAGGTAAGGGAACAGGCAATGATAAGATATTTTTGGATAAACACTCTGTCACTTTCTATATTCAACTTACTGTTCGCCCACTCTCTATTGACTTAGGTATTGGAGGATCTCCGTTGGATATAATTATGATCAGTGGATTTCTTTTGCAGGTAGCTCTTCACCGACATCATGCGCTCTAGGGGATTGGCCGCAACAGGGCTAGTTCCTTGACTATGTTAGATTTTTCAATGCATTTCAAGATAGAAATCAAGTTATAAGTTGGGTTGCCAATAGTGTTGTGGATTGTCAAAGTATTGTCACAAAGACTAGAAACCTACCGACATGATTGAAGGAAATTGTGTATATTGATTTTCTATGTTTGTGTGTTTATATGTGGAAGATAATCTTAGCCTTTGCCCGACTATGAGACCATTTGAACACTTAATAAAGAATTGGTTATACATCCTCTCTTTCATGTGCCATCCAAAGTACATTCTTGTCTTTTGGTCTCCTTTCCATCCCAAGCAGCTTGAAATTTGGATCCTCTCATCCAATACCTCTTGTTTAGGTTGGAAATCTATAAACGTCAGACCCAAGGAGCAAGTAGGCTAAGCATTGTCCTACCTATTGTGGTCAATTTTTTTTGCATCCATCGTCGAAAAAGAGCACCTGCAAAAAAAATCCACACTCACTGAAATTATATCCGACGGAGATCCTCTGAAGCCTAAATAGGTGGAGAGTGATGAACAGCAGATAAAATTTGAATAGCAGAGTCTCAGCCAAGAATTGCCTTAGCAATACTGTTCATTTACCTCCTTTTATACATGATTCAGATGTAAGCGTCGAGCATGTAGTACTGCTTTTTATGGCACTAAAGAGCAATTATGCCCATTATTGGATCATAATTATGGAGTTAATTGATTGTTTATGTCCACCAATGATCGTAACACATAGTTAATAACTGTTTATAATGGTTAGACATATGGATTCCGTACATTCCGACATTATGTGATCGTGAAAAGATAAGCCGACTATATATCGGTAGTCGTAGAGATCCGAATGAGCATCGGTCAATAACTCTAATATACTGATAGCCATCGATTAGATATTAACTGAATTGTCATGGTTGTCTGTTGATGGTTGAGAATAACCGACTGCCGATACGGTGAACTGATTGTTAGTTGGCATATTGTATTTATGAGACTGATTTAGAGTCGGAATCGGAAGTCAGTTGAATTATTCCAATGCTACCCAAAAGGAGAAATAAACCATGGATAACCAATATAGTAGCAAATGTACGACAATTTTGTACACATTTAATGTGACAGATGATTTGTGTAGATAAGTTGTTACCTATACATACGGTGGCCCCAAGAAGTAGTGTCCTTTGTCCTAATCAAAAGTCTCAATCGTTTGTCTTCATTGAGATAGGACAACGGGAGATATAATTATCTATTGCAATGCATCACTTATTGGATTTGTACAGAAGTGTTATGTAAAATTATCCATCGCTACAAAGTGCATCAAAATACCTAAAACAACCCATAAAGTCTGTAGTTGTATTTGTACTCTTGTTGCATGATATACCAATTCTTGTTAAAATTGTAACAAGATATCGTTCTATCCTCGTTATCCACTTCTTATCGTCAAGATAGCCGTATATGTATATCATGAAAGTGTGCAAGATCACATGTACACTTTGTAGTCTCATGTAATAATAATTATCATTAAAATGCTTGCATGGGAAGATGAGGTGATCTGCCATCTACTGCATCTCATTGTTAATATCCACCTCTTATAGGGCAAAGGCGATTACAAAGGACCTTGATTCTATTTCAGATAAACTAATAGATCTCATGTCCCCGTTAGACTATTTAGAACCTAGGAGGTGCCCAAGAGTGATCAATTTGAAAAAAAGGTCCCCTACTATCTTATCTAGTCCATGAAGCAAACTAATGGTGAATGAGGCTTATACCAATGGCCAAGCCTCTCTGTTCAGAAACAGAAATTTCGAGTTCAAATGTTGAGTGATGCATCTCCAAGTATTTGAGCCTAAGTAAATATAATACAGGTAGGTCTCCCATCACTCTAAAAAATTAGGATTGGCCATTATTCGTATTGTTTAATGCTATAATAATATATAGTTTTATTATCTTAATTTTGATCAACAAATCATAGCCATTCATGCTTTTCCATATGCACACCTGCTCAATGCTGGTATACATAGAGAAAACTTGGGTATGACTATCTCTTGTAAATCCAACTCTAATATTAATTATTCTACGGCGTAGTGATAAGGATAAGGGGAGAAGCTCCTAACTTATAATCTATGTAGTATGGCTTATGCCCCAGGTATTACTGACTACAAGATGAAGCAAATCCAAGAGATTGATTGCTGACCAATATACATACTCATACATGGTAGCTCTATATTTGGCCACCCAAACAATAGGCCAATTACCATCATAGGAAATATGAACAGCCTTATAATAGTCGATGATTGAAATAACAACTTGGATACCAAATGGATAGGGATAAAGAGGTCCCCTATCTAATGTTATCCAAGAATGATTGTGCTTAAATCATCATCAATCAAATATTGACCACCCTTAATCTATCGGAGGATGTTGTAATCGCAGCAACTCAAACTCATGTGATTATTGCAAATGAGGAATGAAACATAGGACCTGTAGAAACTGAAGAAAATGTGTAAGTTTGATTTCTAAATAACAAAAGATGAGACAAGCAATAATCCTGAACAAAAGAAATTAAGGGAATTCGGTGTAAAATTTGTGCCAACTAGACAGCTAATCTGATCATATGAGGCAATTAGAAAGCATCTTTATTACATATAGTACAAGAGACCCTTTAAGATTTTATATACACAACCATCTAACATTTCTTAGCTTTTTGGCTTCAGCTTTATGGATCCTACTTAGCCAAATATTTCTAAAGAGAGCCATCTCTGATGTTATCTCATATCCGAAGTTATTCATATTTGTGGTTCCATGTACACAGCTTCATAATACTCCTGAAAGCCTTTTCAATGGTTTAAGACATTGAAGACATGGAAGCATAAGAAGATTAAGAATAGTTGGAGGAAAGGAAATTAACAATCTAGCATATTGTTTTTCGAAACCCAATAGCATATGTGGCAGTAGCTAGCTAGATATCCTCTTTTCATGGAAAGGCATATAGTATATAGCTAACTTCAGGAAAATTTTCAAAGTCTTGCATCAATCACTTATAGAATATTTCATTAATCCTTCTTTGCCATTGTCTTTTTTCCCAATAATCCACATAAAAGACTCTCAGCAGACACTTAGATGTATCATTTATGTTTTCACAAAAAAAAAAAGGAAATACTACATCATTAATTTGCATTGCTTCAATCATCTTTGGCATTCATATAGAGAGGAAGTGGTGTTGATGCACATTGGAATAGACCCCCCATCCCTTGGGGTCCCAGTCCACATTCTCAATTTGGTTGGATTTGCGGTAAGTTTTTGGTTGGGTTAGGTTGTCCGGCCCACATTTCAGGCTTGACTTAAGATCACTGCCACCCATGGGTGCAACCTCATCTCCATCTCTATACTTATTAAGAACAAGTGAGGGAGAAATCTTCACCCTCTCCAAATTTCTGAAAATCATATAAAATCAATCATGTCACATCATGAATTATAAAGTAGTATATCTTCTTCACTAAATCGCCCCTGAGAAAAAAAATATCCTTTCCATAATTCTATCAAAATAAAAGTCTTTAATTTACTTCCTTGAATCAGAAGTTTCACTTATCCAATATTTTTTTTTGTTTAGAACTAAGCTTTTATAATTAAAAAATGATCGATTAAAAATATAAACTAATATATTATTCATAAATAAAATACTTTTCATGTGAAAAATTTTATCCTTGCATGTGTATTCTACGTGCTCAATGCTAACATTTTTTAATTAAAGCATCATATTTCTTAGTCCTTAGATGTGTTCATGTTACTTAATTTCCTTTTAGAGTCCCAACATAGGAAAGCAATGGAATTTGGGGAGATTGGAGATTCGAGAGTAAGATGCTTTGAGATCAAAAAATATGTGACAGTGCTTATGCTTGTATGGTAGCATAATTCACCTTGCATTGCTACCATAGTCATGCGGATGATGGTTTCGATTATTAAGCGCATAATTGTTGGAATAGTTTCTATAACTTCCTTTCCATAGAAATGAAATATAGATTTTATTTATTCTTTTGAGTATTTTCAAAATTTTGTCTTATGAAACAATCAAAAGAATGTTCACAAGGTCAACAAAATTTTTGTGCATTTATATATTTTATTATATTTTAATAACTAAGTAACCCATGATTATTTTATATCTAAACTGCATCTAAAGAGAACTTCAGAGTGTACTTAACACTTATGCGCATTATTCTCACTCTTTATCCAATTTTAATATTTTTTAACAATTTTAATATATCTTTGTCAAAATATGGTCCACCAAATTGAACGAATTGTCAAACTAGATAACCTAACCTCTTGGCCAGGTCGATCTCTTATGTAGATTTAATATTCATGGCCAGAAGAACAAGATTTTACAAACTTGATTGAAAATCCAAAAATGTTAGATGACATTAACTAGATGAGATATGATTTTACTAGGAGAGGTGCATATTTATCAAACCTTTACAAATTATCGAGCATACCCCATTAATCACTATTTGTATTGCCTCATTTATCTGGCATTTTATATAATGACTCATCTCGATTTAAAATTTGTTTTTCGATACTTTTGCTGCTCCGGCACCGCTTCATGCAGGAAAGTTCAGTGAATGACTTTGGGTTAACCAAATTGACAATAAAATAAAATAAAATCAAAATGGAAAAAAAGAAAAGAGCAAACAAGAGATCCAAGTAATGATGCCCATTGGGATGGACCAGTCCACAGCCTGCTTACCTCAGACCAAATGTCTTTTAAGTCGGTTGCACCAAGATTGGTTAAAACATTGGAGGCCTAAGTAAATGCTGGGCTGGACAGGAGTCAGTGATTGGTGATCCTCATTGTCCAGCCTGCTTTCACCCACAAGTTTTTGTAGTATCTTTCAACCATAAGCATATTGGGCACATATAAAGAATAGATACAACACCTATCAACTTAACTACTCTTAGTCCAAGTTTAGAACTGTTTCTTGAAGCTAATATTGAATGTGAAAGAAATTAGTGCTTTCTGGTGTTATCTAGTTGTGATTGACAAAATTTGTGGCTAGCAAATGTTAGGTTGAACTTAGGCTAGGGGTCTGGTATTTCAGACCGAACTTGGCATCACTTGTTACCCATCCCAAGTGATCTGGTGTGCATCTCATAGCCTCAGTCAACAAGGTTTATAACTTTGCAATAATGTTATGGTGGCTTCGTTTCAAGAAAGGTAGAGCATTATTATACTGTGGTGGCCCAAAATTATCCATCTAAAGATGGTATTGTTGTGCCAATGTGTAATGCTAAACTATTTCAATACCCTTCTCTCTTGAAAGGGAATGTCACATTTTTGCACTCAAGGACCGCTAACTCACGTTTCTTTCTAGAATAAGTTGTAACAAGCTGATTTTTGACATCATCAGGAGAAAAAATATGTCAAAATCTATAGAACATTGATTTGATACCAAATGACACCACCAAAATATGTAACAACTAACAGAATCAATTATGTTATTACCATGACATCAACAAAATCTTAAGAAGTATTTAAACATAAAAGGGAATAAAACGTAATTTAGTTAGTGATTAACACGAAGTCCTCAATTTTCTTATCCAAGGCATTCAAAATGACTTCAAGGTAGTCTAATTTTTATCTAAGCTCATACGAAGCAAATTGTAGTGGGTTTGTATTAAGCAAATGTTAAGCTGAACTTAGGCTAAGCATCCAGTATTTTAGATTGAACTTGGTAGCACTCGTTACCCAGTCCAACCAATCCAATGTGCATCTCATAGCCTCCATCAACAAGTTTTATAACTTTACAATAATGTTTTGATGACTTCATCTCACGAAATAGATGGTATTATAATGACGACAGTTTGTAGTGACCCAAAATTATTCATCTAAATAGAATATTGTCTTCTCTCTTGAAAAGGAAATGCCACGTTCTTCCACTCAAGAACCACTAAGTCATGTTCTTTCTAAAATTAGTAAATCACAACAAGTTGGTTTTTGACATCATCAGCTTTGTCCTCATTATTCAATTTTGACATCCAATTACATCAAAAATAATATTTTAAAGATCATTTACCGAAGCTCTGTGCATTGGTGTCTAGCTTCTCATAATTAAAGATACATGTTAAATGTTATAGAACATTAATTTGATGCCAAATGACACCACAAAAATATGTAACAATTGACACAATCCATTATGTTGTTATCATGGCATAAACAAATCTAAAGAAGTATTTTAAACATACAAAAGGAATAAAAGTATAATTTAATATATGATTCTATGATTTATGATGCCATTTGAGCATCATAAATAGGTAGCCAAGCCTTTCCCCCATCTTCTTGGCATGGCATGCATACGTCATTACATATGTCACATCTTGCATCCAACATAGACCATGGGAAATGTGATCCTCCAATAAAGTAGCTCCTTTTTATGGTAAGAATAAAAGAATCCTCTTCTTCAGAAGTGACGACTCGGAATCCGAGTGAAGCCCATAATTTAAATGGAATTAGATGGCCACGTGTCGTCCTCCAAACCTTGTTATCTATCTCACCACCCTTTGTCCCCATTCTTGATAGATAATTAATCAGTTTAACTTTTAGGGACAGAATGCATCATTTGTTAATTGATTAACCCTCTCAAAACCTCGCTTTAAGTGCTAGGAATCTATTCCCACCCCAACCATCCAAATAACTCCTCCCCATGCTTCATTTGTTGGCTTTTGCTTGCTTTAGTGTGAATGTTCCAAGGTCCCCTACCAATGCCAAGACAAAGAGAACCTCCATATCTTGCTCTTCCTCCCTTAGAGTAAGAAGGTCAAGCTAGGCTTAGCCAAGATCTATGAACAAACATCATTAACCAACACACTCAAGCCAATTCACCTTGGTTAAAGCCATCTTCCACCCCCTTAAAAGGTGGCACAATTCATGGCATGATTTGAGGAAGGTTAAAGGCACACTTACAATGATCCTTAGCATACACGATCTGTCGTACACCTACAAAATATATGGAATTGACTACGAGGAGATGAGATATAAGAAAATTGATAAGTTGGCTTGTAATGGCATGCAGTCCCCGAGGTGCACGCCCTTGCTTGGGTATAAAATGGCTAAATTGTCCATATCGTACAATGACACCTAGCCAATGGCAATTTGTGTTTGAGATTAGACTACTAGTTGCTTTACTGATGGGTGGGGTGTGCTGGCTTACCATAATCTAGTAATAAAGCTCGATCTTTGAGGGATTGCGTGAGGATTATTTTCCTATATTCAAGATTCGGAGTCGTTGGGCATGGCATGGATGCCTTAATTAGTTGGAAATTGGGAAACAGGAGCTCAGGGTGTCTGGGATAAGGATGGCACCGTTTATTTAAGGATTTAATCTTCATTTATTCATTTGTCAAAGGATGGAAGATGTCAAAAGGAGGGCTTGTGCATGTGAAGGAATCCAGCACAAAGCATGCGCCAACTCACTCTTTCCATTTATCCTGCCATGTTTCCTACTAAACAAGTACAATGCTTTGGATGCAATCAACCCAAGATTGCTAACTTAGAGAATCTCTCTCTCTCTCTCATGTTCATGAGTGATCCTTATCCATGTTTTATCTTTATGAATTCTTTACTTCAAGTGGTAACCAGAAACTACATTGGCACATGAAACATGCCACAGGTAATAATGAGAGCAAATGGGTTAGACTGAGCCTGTTCTTGAATAACTTGAATAAATTGTTTGTATATGCTTAATTGAATGTGCTAGCTAGATTAAATTCCCTTGATGATTCAATTAGAGACCTAAAACTGAATCCCTCTCTTCAAAGTTGGAGGGCTTTCTTGGGTGCCAAGGGATTCGACCAACTATTTTGACATAGTCCACTGGGACAAGGTCCTACTTTTACTAGATCATCCGAAATTTGATTGGAGAGCAATGGATCTAGGGACAATAGCAAGACCAACTCACAAGTCCATGTATCAAGACCCGGTCAAGTGCAGCTGAGGTTTCCAAATCAATTCAATCTATCAGCTCCACTCAAAAGAGCATGCATATCTCAAATCTAGCAAATCTAAATTGGCTATGGGTCTATTATATGGACCCATATGCATTTTTTCTAAGGGACATTGTCGTGTCAGCCAAGTTAGGCTGATTGCGACTCTCTGAAGTATTTGCAAGGGCTTTTTAAGTCCAATCCAACTTTGCAACAGCCTGTAGTGCACCAAATTGGGGAAAAGGAGGCTAGATTTGGGATCCATATCCAATTCACATAAATTGGTAAATCTAAATCAGCAACACCTTTTATTCGTATATATCGATGTGACCCATGTGCATCCCTTCTTGATGATAATGGCTATACTAGAACAACATAAAGCCATTATTCGAATGCGAGAAAATCTTACAACTGGTCTTCTTATCTTTAGAGAGGATCAATATTTGTGAAGCAATTTACAAATTTGTTTTAATCCAAGAATAGGATCTATAGAAGCCAAGCCTTGCATGACACGTAGCGATCTCCATCCAATCAGTGCACCGATTACACGCATACTTTGGTTTATCCACCTGGTTCCACTGCCTCACATTGTCTCACTAGCAAAGCCTCTCATGGCCTCTCTTAAGCCATGGACCATGCCGACCGAAAAGGCCAAAATCATACGTGTTGTCTCCTCCCACACTTTCAATTGGCCCTTCCAGCAAGGCAATGGGCCCCATTTTAAAGGCTATATGACTCAAAGCCAAAGGTCACCAATATCCACAATTAATGATGCTTCTAGTGAAGATTTTTGCCATATATCTCGGATTCATGAGCTACAAATGTGTCACTAGACCTCCATGTGAAAGGGTAGAGATAAGCATTGCTAGTATCAAGTGAAAGAAGGGTTAAGAGAAGGAAGGAGAACAATACTAAGACTCATGAAAATTGGTGAGGATAACAATTTGATCCTCCAAATGTTAAGGGGACCCTTTCAAGCCTCCATTTCCTCCGCCCATGTGGATAAAATCCATTTCAAGGATTTGATGTGGCATGTTGATAGGACAAAAGCACTTGACCTAGAGTAGGACAAAAGCACTTGTCCTAAGGTTTTTTAATGTCAGACGGCTCTCCCTCCCTCTTTAGGGTCACTCGCTGGTGACAATGACTAGAGTCTGGGGGTGGTGAACCTGGGAACAGAATTGCAGAAACCTTCAACTATAAGGGACAAATTATCCTCTAAATCTGGTTTCCACTTGCTTTTCAAACAAGTGCAAGCTCTCAAAATTGCTATCATCACTAGACTTTTCACCACGAATTTATCTAAACAATTTGTTTAGTTTGACTAGTTCAAAGCATCAAGCTTTATTCCAATTCTCATTTCAAATAACTTTGAACTACGTCTTAGATCAAAGTCAATCCCAGTATCTTCCAAGTATTCTTCATGATCTTACATTTTAAGTAATCAAGACAAACTGTCCTATCTTCTAGAAACCAAATTTGGGGGATGTTGCTATGTTATCCCTGTAGTATAGCCGAATAAATTGGAACAAGAGATTGACGGGGCGCAAATTAGGTTCCTTTGGCGACTAAAATTTGACCATTCCACCCCCGAAGGGATGGACTTTGAAGCTATCTATTGAGGGTTCGGTTGTATCTTTCGCACGAAGGAAAGCAAATCCTTTCTTCGAGTGAAGCTATCATTGGATCATCTACTTGTCACTTTGAGATTTGTGTAGATGGACGAATGATGGAGTTCTGAGTGCTTTGAGATCTATGCGATGGGTGATCCAATGGTGGTTTTCACGAAGGAACGTCAATCATTCCTTTGCACAGAAGATACAACCCTAGCCCATATGCTGATTCATTAGAAGTGACAATGAAGTTGCACAAGTTTGGAAAGGAAATTTTGATACATAATGCATTTAGGGGAAACTCAAATACAGTGTATCTAATTTGCAGCCATGACAGGGGTCCCATTTGATGTTTCATTGTCGGTCCTATTCATCATCCAGTTAGGCCTATTCTGCGAGGTCGACGGTGGGTGGGATAACAGATTAATCCTTCCTTTATCCTGGATTAACTTGTCAAAATGACATTTTGACCCCTGAAACCTCAGATCCCCAACAGTTCGATAAACCCAGGAATAAGGTAGGGACCAGGGGTTCCTTAGGTCCCTTGGAACTGGACTTAACCCCATGTCTTATCCCACCTCCATTTTTGAGATAATATGCCATGTGTCTCCAATTCAGGTATATTTAAAGCAATTAACTACCATTAAAGGTACAATTGTGATCCTACCAGTTGAGGAGCATTTACAACTCATCCCAGATGGATCAATCCTCACTGTATGATCAGTGCGGTTAATTAATTCTCCCCATGTGCACAATATGAGGACTATTATCGAGCAATTAAGGCCCACTTCCGCCTTGGCCCTCTTCTATATAAGAAGTCACAGGGGACCTCTAGTCAAATCCTTTCTAAGCTCTCTCATACTCTCATTATCTGTGACTCTCTAAAATTTCTCTTGTTTCTCCAAAACCTGATTGATTTAAGCATCACAGGATTTTTCACTAAATAACTCTAGCAAGTGGACTTTCTTCTTTGATTTTAGATCTAAGATGCATCAAGCAAGCTTTCTGACCAAGTTCAAGCCGGATAATTGCCAGCACTCTTTTATCCGATCGTTCAGCTTGGATTCTAGCCAATGGACCTCACTGCTTCATTTCACATTTTATCCGATCATGAAGATTGAGTTCAGATTTTACGTACAGCCCAATCATCATATAGAGGAATTTTTTTTATAAAACTAGGAGGAGGCGCCCCACCCAATTCATTGAATCAATAATTAAAAAAATTAATCAAAACAACAAAATACACTTATCTTGCATTATTCTAGGATGAAATATACTATCAAAGATAACCTTGGCTTATTCCTAGTTTTCCTATCCCGTTTCCAAGCTAAACCCATGTCGAATTTCCAAACTAACCCTGAGTCTAAGTGACCTGGCAACACATGGTCCTCCTTTTTTTTTTTGGAAACTCAGTCACATCCTAACGAAGCAGGATAACTTTACGCACTGAAAAACCGAGGATAACTTTACCACGAAGAAAATGAGGATAAATTTGTCCTTCCCGCGGACAACCAAACCCGGTCTTCCTTCATGGAGAGGGAGTGAAGGGGACGGAGAGCGAGTGGAGTAAAGGGGTGACGTTTCAAGAAGAGCATGTGAACGCAGCTGGCACAAGTGGCTGTCAAAATTTGTGCGTGATGTGAGAGGGAGAGGGAGCCGCTACTCCCATTGGGGTGGGCTGATGTGAGGACAGGCTCTGACACTTTTGGGCACACGAGGAGACGACACGTGGGAAGATAGGGTCTTTGGTCCCCCCATCCCTGGGACTCCCAGGCTTGGCGACGCGTGTTAACGTCTATGGGTGCGCCCCATGTGCCCACCCTCTGTCCTACAAGTTATCCTTGTCCTTCTTCCCTTGACCCTTCCCACCAACTCCTGAGCCACAGCTTGGCTGGTGGCTAACGGTCTTAACTTTTGAATCCCGGATTACTACTAATCATTATCTTCGATGATAATTACAGCTCTGATAATGAAGTCTTTGGATCATAATTGAGTGAATTGGTTGCACTAATGTTTGCAATTTTCATTTGCCATCTTTATGCATTTGATATTAAATTGATTAAATTTGGGGAGACGTAAACTACCATACTTTGTCGTACATGATAACTTGTTTACATTTGTGTACCGTAATTTTGTCGGTTTGCTAAGTGAGCATGATACAAATGAAAATGATGCTGAATTATTATTATTATATTATTTATATGTTGCTTCCAAGTTAAATTATCTGCCATGATTTATGAAGGCTTCTTATAAAAAATCTTTAAACCTGCTGTTCTTTAGGTCAAATTTGTCGTATTTTCTATGATTTATCTCAATCCATCAGTCGAACCCAGTTATTGCATGGCACAATGAGGTCCGAAAAATGTCATTTTCATGCAAAATTTTATATTTTAGGATAGATTCTTTAGGGATATTTTTATGCTCATGCTTGCTATTATCAAATATTTTTAGAATTTTTATATGTATACCCTATTAACTATAAAAATTATATGCATATTTTTGTAAAGTTACTATTTGTATATATATACTAATAAATACTTATTTTGTATCTATATCCTTTTTTTCTTCTTTTTCTATATGTATCTATATCATTTAACACTATTAAAAAAATGAACGATTCAAAATTAAAATGATTGAAATACCATCAATAGATAGGCATGCAAAAAAAAATTATAAGAGTGCATACGTAAGTGGCAACTTTGCAAGGATACTCATACAATTTTATATATTAAGAGGATATAAACTAAAAAAATTATTAAAAATGATCAAAATTCAACTGAAACTTGCCAAATCTTTCATGATTCTGTTGAATCAATAAGTCAAAACAAGGACAAATCACATTGCCAATATTTCTCTATTTAAGATCTTAACTCAATCAAGTTGGAATATTGAATGACCATTTTGGTAAAGCTATTTTCTATTTGATTTTAATGTGGTTCTCGTTATTGAGTTTATGACATCTATATATATTTATTATTTTAAAAGATTAAAATATATTGAATTTAAATTAATTATAATACTTAGATCAATTAAATTGTTTTAGTAATTTATAGATGGTGAGTTATTCATTTATTGAAGCAAGAATTTCACAAAGATATCTAATTTAGTCCATAAGAATCGATGTTAACATAGAAATATGCAATATGATAATACCGATCTCTTTTAGTTACCCTCCTTAATTAAGAGTGAATGGATTTTTTAAACTAGAATTGACTTCTCCTATTTGAGCAAGTGCCCCAAGCCTATTAGATTAATCTTACAACTTATTTAATTTAATTTAAAATTAGAAAACATGAATCAAATCCACATCTACTTCTGAATTAAACAAATCATAGGATTAACTTAACAGGATGTTACATAATTACCAGCATTGCACATGTATTTTACTACAAACATTTATAACAGGATGTTATAAGCAAACTTAAAGCAAGACACAGGGCCACTAAACTTCTGAGCTGGGAGGAGAGCCGCGGAGCCGGCGCCCCTCCAACTTAGGAGAAAGGGGCCCCTCCCCCGCCCCGAGGATGAACAGGAGAAAAGCCTCCCACCCGTACGACATCGTTAAGGTGGCCAAGCTTGGGATCCGAGCCC
>KE504896.1:180939-201882 GCA_000441515.1 Elaeis oleifera | reverse complement strand
TTACTATTTTACCTCTGCACTAAAACCCACAGATTGTTCTCGATTGGCTACAGTGGTTCGATTGCATCAGAAGGACACAACCACTCTATGACATTGGATGCCTCGGAGGTAAAGATGGGGTTAGACCCAATAACTGTTAGATGAGGGATCTAATCACGGTTTTACGTCCGTTAGTGTATAGTGGGTCTGACTTAACTAAGAAATATGCCAATAACTGTTAGATGAGACCATAGAACTTAGAGACCAAACCTACTGCTTCTTGCTTAGTGAAGCAATGGATAAAATATTATCCACTCATTGGTTCATGCGTCACCAATAACTGTTAGATGAGGTGCACATGGATCGGTAGGAGCATAGTACCCACTAGAAACTGATCGAATATATGTTTCCATTTCTCCATCCAAGGAGTATGGGAGATTCGTAAAATAGTGAGTCTTGTTTGTTTATTAAAGTCCCTATAAGAAATATTTACAAGTATAAATATCTAATTGAAAATTATTTCTCTGTAGTTAATTAACCATGTCGAGTTCAAACCCTCTAGCTTGAATCTTTGATGCCAATAGGTTGACTAGATTGAACTATAAAGATTGGCTCTAGAATTTGAGAATCATTCTCAACTCTAAAAAATTGACCCATGTCCTAGACTAAGAGATATTTGTGTTGCAGGCTCGTCCATCTCCTGATCAACGAGCTACACTTGACAAGTGGATGGACGAAGACCAAAGGATTAGGTGCTATATTTTTGCATCCATGTCTAATGATCTTCAGCATCAGCATGAAGATATGAGGATTGTCAGATAGATTCTCTCACACCTGCAAGAGTTGTATGGTGAGTAGAGTTGCACGGCTCACTTTAAACTCTCCCATAGACTTTTTAGAGCGAAAATACGTGATGGGTAGTCCATGCACGATCATTGTCTGACAATGATCAAGGATATTGAGGAGCTTCAGAAGCTCGATTTGATGATGGACAAAGAACTGTAATTGGATTTGATCCTGCAGTCCCTTCCTGATTCGTATGGTTAGTTCATTATGAACTACCATTTGAATAAGATTGATTGCACCTTGTTTGAGTTGTTGAACATGCTAGTGACAGCCGAAGGCATCTTGAGAAGTTCAAGAGGAACGATTTTTGTTGTAGAGCAGACTTCTTCTAAGAGAAAATCTACTGGAAAGAAGAAGAATAAAAGCTTGCAAAAAAGTAAAGATCAAGAGTGGGAAGAAGAAGAAAGCTCCAAAGAAAATCAACGACAAAGAAAATATTTTCACTGTAATGTCAAAGGCCATTGGAGAAGAAATTGTCCTGCATACTTGGCCGCAGTGAAGAATAAGAAGAAGGACGCGCCTTCTGAAGGTATGCTTGAATTGCTCGCTATTGAAACTAATCTAATGATTTTCTCTTCTTCTAGTTAGATTTTGGATTATGGTTCGAGTGCTCATTTATGCATTTCTATACAGAATTTAGAGGAAGTTAGAGGATTAAGAGAAGGTGAGATTACTCTTCGAGTCGGTAATGGGATAAAAGTTACTGCTGTAGCCATCGGGACCTCCTCTTTGAAGCTACCGTTAGGATTTAGTTACTTTAAAAATTATTATTTTGTATCTATAGATAGTAGGAATTTGATTGTTATTTTTGTACGGGCACAAGATAATTTAATTTTATTTAATAAAGATATGTGTTCAATTTATTTTGAAATAAATTATTACACGTGCCTATTTGATAAACGGTCTTTATCATTTGTATATGGATGCGAGTGTAAATCTTAATGAGCAAATTGTGAGTGCTGTAGGATCTAAGAGACTTAGAGATAGAATTAGCCAAAAGTATCTATGGCACCTTAGGCTAGGCTATATTAGAGAGAACAGACTTAACAAATTAAAGAAAGATGGTCTTATCGGGTCATGGACTTCCAAGTCTTATTTAATTTGTGAGTCCTATCTTCAGAGAAAGATGGCTAGGCTACCCTTTATAGGACAAGAAGAAAGGGCCACTAATATATTAGCTCTGGTGCATACTGACGTGTGTGGTCTATTTGATATACAGGTCAGGGATGGCTATATCTACTTCATAACCTTTACTGATGACTACTCACAGTATGGATTTATATATTTGATGCATCAAAAGTCAAAATTTTAAAAGTTCAAAGAGTTCAGACATGAAGTAGAAAACAAACTGATAAATCCATAAAGGTTCTTCAATCAGATCGGGAGGCGAATGCCTTAATAGAGAATTTCGGGCCTATCTTAAGACTAACAGCATAGTCTCACAGTGGACGCCTCCAGGGATGCCTCAACTCAATGAGATATCTGAAAGGAGGAATCTGACTCGATTGGATATGGTCCGGTTCATAATGAGCTTTATAGATCTTCTAACTTTTTTGGGGACATGCGTTACTATTTAATTTCATCTTTTAAATAAGATTTCTCTAAATCCATTTCTACCACACCATAGAGTTATGGCATAGTAAGAAGTCGAGTCTTGGTTACCTCAAGATTTGAGGATGACCGGCCTATGTCAGGTGACAACAGACGGATAAGTTGGAGGCTAGGTCACTTAGGACTCATTTTATAGGATATCCTAAAGAATCCATGGGATACTATTTCTATCTTCTAGAGGATCACAATATGATTATAAGCCGTCATGTCATCTTCTTGAAAAAGAAGTTTATCCAAGATAGAGGCAGTGGGAGGAAGATTGAGCTCACAAAAAAATTTCTGAAGAGCATCGAGTCCAAGACCTTGAACCCATTAGTGAGCCAGTTGATATGGTACATCCTCCATCTCGTAGATCTAGTAGGGTCTCTTATCCTCCTGAAAAGTACTTAGATATTCTTACAAAAGATTTAGAGAAAGTATTCCTTATGGAAGATAGGGACATTAAGAATGATCCTAAGACCTATAATGAAGCGATACTGGATATAGACTTTGAGAAATGGATGGAAGCGCTGAAGTCAGAAATTGAATTCATGCATTCCAACCAGGTTTGGACTTTAGTAGATCCAACTATGGATATTGTACCCATTGGGTATAAATAGATCTACAAAAAAAAATTGGATCGGATGGTCAGGTAGAAACCTATAAGGTAAGACTGGCAGCGAAAGGGTATAGTCAATGCGAAGGCATTGACTATCAGAAAATTTTTTCGATAGTGGTCATGCTGAAATCCATCTGAACTCTGCTTGCTGTTGCAGTATACTACGATTACGAAATCTGACAGATGGATATGAAAACTGCCTTCCTAAATGGATATCTTGAGAAAATATCTATATGAAGCAGCCTATAAGTTTCGCATCCAGTGATAGTGATCACAAAGTCTGCAAGCTGCAAAGATCTATTTATGGACTCAAGCAAGCATCTCAGAGTTGGAATACCCACTTTAATGATGTGATCAAATCATTTGATTTCATCAAAAATGAAGAGAAGCTTTGTGTGTATAAAAAGATCAGTGGGAGCGCTGTCACATTATTTATATCGTACGTGGACGACATCCTTCTGATTGAAAATGATATGCTCATGCTGACTTTGATCAAGGTATGATTATTAAAGGAATTTTTCATGAAAGACCTAGGAGAAGCTTCCTACATTCTTGGTATAAAGATCTATAGGGATAGATCTAAGAGAATGATAGGACTTTCTTAGAAAATGTACATAGAAGAGGTGCTGAAGAGGTTCAGCATGAAAAACTCTAAGAGGGATCTTTTACCTCTTAGACATGGCATCTACCTCTCCAAAAAGATGTGTCCTGACATATATAAGGAGATCCAACGCATGAGCAAGATTCCTTATGCTTCAGCTATAGAGAGCCTCATATACGTCATGCTATATACTCGATCTAATATAACATTTATCGTAAGTGTCATAAGCAGATATCAATCGAATCCAGATGAGGAGCACTGGATTGCAGTAAAGAACATTCTTAAGTACTTGAGAAGGACTAAAAATTTATTCTTGATCTTTGGTGAAGATTCGGAGTTGAAAGTAGAAGGATACATCGATTCAGACTTTATTTAATGTCGATGATAGAAATCTATATCGAGGTATATTTTTTATGTAATGGTGGATCGATTAGTTTGAAGAGTTCCAAACAGTCGGTCATTACTGATTCGATCATGAAAGTCGAATACATCACTGCCTCTGAAGCTACTAAGAAAACGTACTAATTCAAGAAGTTCATTGCAGAGCTGGGTGTGATGCCATTGGATACCATTGCACTGTACTGCGACAATAACGGCGACATAGCACTTGCTAAGAAGTCCAGATTTCATCAGAAGTCCAAATATATAGAACAGCGATTCCATATTATACGCGACTATCTTGAGAAGAAGTTTGTTGAGGTATAGAGAGTTGTCTCTGTGCATAACATGGTGGATCTACTGACCAAGCCTCTCAACCAGCAGAAGATCGTAGCTCACCTTGAAAAGATGGGTCTTAGGTATATGGCCAATTGGCTTTAGATCAAGTGAAAGTTTGTTAGATGTGTGTCCTAAAAGTCAATTGTTGGCTGACACATTTGTATTTTCAGAGCCTTTTCTTGTACCTATAAACTTTTTATTAATAAAAAGATATTTTATTTCCAATTATGTCTGTGTCTATGATTTATTTTAGAAATTAATAAAGATGATATTGTATGTTCTCAAGGTATTGAAAATTTGAGACATACATTATTAGTGGTTAGTTTTAAATACTCCCGATCATAGGATCGTCACGGAGGACAGTGACCAATCTATTTAAGATCAGTTTATAGATCATCTTCCTTATGGGCAGACGAGTCTCGAGTCTATGGTGTGGTGATCTTGGGATGAGAGTGTAGATGGTTGTTAGAGAATAACTTGTACTGAGCGTGATCAATACGAAAATTACTTGGATATCTATTCACTTGTCAGTGGTCTTCTCGATGCTGTAGTGGTGTCAGTGATCCTTTGATCTGCGGTATCATTGGCTATTCACAGTAAGATTACTGAGTTTGACTGCACGTTCTCTTGGTCCCTAATCATTCGATGTCATTGGCTATTCATGCCCTTTCTTCTCCACACCAACCCCTCTCATCCCTTTTCTTCCACATCCCTATTCTACATCAGATAGAGAACTGAGAGAGAGCCTTTAAGAAAGAAAAGAGAATCAAGAAATGATTTTTTGATTTTTCTTGGTGGTTAGGATCAATCCTCTAGATCTTATACAGGGCTACTTCAAGTGATATCAAGTAAAGTGGCCTGATTCAAGCCAAAGAACGAAGCCTACAAGAAAGCTAGCACCCTGAGGGTTTCGAAATTATGATCGATACATCTTTGTGTGGATACCAGTAGAAGTCGGATGTTTATGCGGCTACGATAGTAACCCCAAATATCCATAAGATCCGATCCGACGAAGGAGGAAAAAGCGATCATGTATAACTTCTTCTTGCTGTTTCTTATTTCAATTCTATGTTCATAAATTTATTTATGCATATTAGATGATCCTAGGCTTGATTATGATTTAGAATCAATATGCTTAGATTAGATTAAAATTTAAATCAGCTTTCACTCTGGTTAGCGTTAACTATATCGATCTATGCATGCGAATCAGCCTATTTCTAATAAGAATTTGAGGTCCGAAGGGAGTCTAACTCCTCCACCCTCCACCTATATTTAAAGGGACCGAGTTCTTTATGAAATCCACCACCAACGGACTCCAATCATCATCAAGAAAATCATTTTCCTCTTCTTGAGCTTGTCGGAAATTGTAGCTAAACATCACCAGAAAAGTCAGATAATGGTCGGCCATCTCCGATTAACCCTCCTCCCTTCTTTCTTAGCTATTACATCATAGATTTTGGTTGGCGAACGATCAAATTTTGCTAAGAAAAGGACTCAGATTGATTCTCCTATTTTTTCTATTTTTTACATATTTTTCAATTTTTTGGTGCTAGTAGCCATTACCGACCGTCGATCTGATGTCCAACGATTGCACCGTTGAAGCTCTAGCCACTATCGGTCAGAGCCATGCTAGTGGTGATCTACCGTTCTGAGATTAGGAGGGAGGAAATAATCCTTGGTTTCATCATGGAACCAAAGAAAGAGAGAGAAAAATAAGAAAAGAAGAAAGAAAAAAAGGAAGAGAGAGATTCTCTCTCTTCCCTTTTCCTCTCTCTTTCTCTCCCTAGAATTGTTCTTTTCCCACTTTCTCTCTCTATTTTCTCTTTATACTTTCTCTTTAGATTGTTTCTCTCTCTTCATGGATTTCTTTCTATAGGATTGATTCAGTAAAGAGATTATTTTCAATAATTTTGATCCGATCCTAGTAAAAAAGGTCCTTGCTCGTGATCGTAGGACAGCGTATTGGCATCGATCCTAATCAGATTGGATTCTTCTAGATTCGATTATTTATAATTTTTGTTAGACTATATGCACACTATTTCAATCATAATTTAATTTAATCATCTTGATCATCTTGATCGAAATGCCAGATAGTGTCATCTAATCAATGCTATTCTATTTTGTTAATTTTTTTCTCTTTTGATATTCTCTCTCTACTTAATTTATGAAACTAGTGAAGGGTCTGAGTCTTGTAGCTTTGAGTCTAAGTTGATCTGGTAGTGAGACTTCAAATAATTTAGTTTGATCATGATCGAATAAAATTATCATGGCTAGATCGATTTGGATTGTTGGATGCAACTACCGTTTATCATGTCTTCTTTGATTATTCATATTTATTTTGATTATTAAATTGAATTATGTATAGGGTGTGGTTGTCTTGATTAGAAAATATCCAACAGTAAGACACTGCGATGTGATCTATAAATTCAAATTTTTTAAAAAAATTATAGAATTATATGTATTTATTGGAGTACGTTTGAGATAAGTAATGCAACTCTTTTTCTAGATTTATTGATAAATTATATAATATGTATATCATTGAATTTTGAATTGTATTATTTGTGATTTATGAATATGAAGTATGATATTCATTTGTTGATTTTGCTTCATTGTAGAATACTGTTTGATGCATTGCCAATTGTATTAATTCTATTATAGAGTTGTGATCGATTGATTTTGATTCTGAATAATTTTATGTATTGTTTGATTGAAATACAAATTAATTTTTATTGAAAAGAGATATTTGAATCAAGATGGATTTTGATTCACAGTTGACTATGCATCGAAATCCTGCCAATGAAGATTGTATATTGGCATATCGATATCTTGCCAGTGGGGCCTTTGCATTAGTACATCAATATCCTGTCAGTGAGAGTTGTGTGTTGATATATTGATATCCTATCAGTGAAGATTGTGTGCTAGTACATCGACACCCTGTCAATAAAGTTATGTGTTGGTATATCAATACCTACCAATGGAGGTTATGTATTGGTATATTGATACCTTACTAGTGGGGGTTATGTGATGGTATATTAACATCCTACCAGTGGGGGTTATGTGCTAGTATATTGACATCTTACTAGTGGGGTTATGTGCTAATATATCAACATCCTGTAAGTTGGGATTATACACTAGTATATCGACATCCTGCCAGTCGGGGTTATGCACTAATATATCGATATCTTGTCGGTGGAGATTATATGCTGGTATCTCAATATCCTATTAGTGGAGGTTATATTTGGTATCTTATCTATTTGAACTCATTGGATCTAGTTATAGGGTATAAGTGTGGTCATACTTTATAGCTGTCGAGATGAATCGACTGTTTTGAAGGAATTAATTTATGAATGAAATAAATTTGAAAAGATCGAATTCGCATGGATCTTATTTTATTAATGCTATATATTTGAATTGATATACCTTACTAGTTTATTTTTAGTATATTAATATTACAGAATTTATCAAGCTAAAGTGTATATTATTTATTGGACTGCCTAGCTCATTATTTTATATTTACTATTTTATAAATTCAAAGGTCTACTTTAATTTGGAGATTTTATATAGCAGAATGAATTAAAATAAATTTAATATCTTTATTTAGATTAAGATTTATTAAAGTTGATGAAAAGCTGTGAAATATTATTTTATAAAATATTTGACTTAATTATTTAAACTAAATTAAATATTAATTATTAAATTTTTTTTGTCTGTTGCTTTGTGATATCATGATGAGAGCCTTACATACTTGTAAAGAGAATTTTTTATGAGTATGCAATGGTTGCAGTAATCCCTGACTCTCGATCTTAGGTTGAGGATATGATAATTAATATGGTATCAGAACATAAGTGGATGAATTATGATATATAGAATTAAACTTGAGTATAGACAAATAGACACTAGGGACATTGGGATGATACCTTATGTTGATTATGATATAACTTTAGAAACCTAGATTTTGATGCAAGTGTGCTGGTGGATTTGAATTAGAGTGCATAGTGAAAGCTTAATGGTTTGAATTATTTTAAATTAATCAAAATAAGAATTTGATTTAAAAATATTATGATGAAAGATTCAACCCTGAATTTTGAGGACTTGAGCGAGGAAAATTTTGAAGACAAAATTCTTTGTAGGATAAGAGAAAATAGAGAGAAGATTCCCAACAATAGTCTTCTTCTCTTCTCCCGTTGGACTTTTGATCGGAATCGGAATCTAAGGTTGGGAGGGAGTCTAACTCTATCCTACTCCACCTCTATTTAAAGAGACCAAGTCCCTTAGGAAATCCACTACTAACAGTGGCCTCCAATCATCGTCGAGAAGAACCATCTTTCTCTTCTTGAGTTTACCAAAATCATAGCTAAACATCATTAGAAAAGCCAGGTAATTGCTGGCAATCTTCGATTGACCCTCCTCCCTTCTTTTCTTAGCTATTAGGTCATGGATTCCGACTGATGAACCATCGGATTTTATCAAAAAAAGAGCTCAGATTGATTCCCCTATTTTCTCTTTATTTTTTACATATTTTTTTGATTTTTTTGATGCCAATAGTCATTGTCGATCACTGGTTTGGTGTCCATCGGCTACACCGTTGCAGCTCCAGCCGTTGCCGGCCAGAGCCAAGCTAGTGGTGATCCACTATTCTGGGATTAAGAAGGAGAAAATAATCTCTGATTTCATCATGGAACCAAAGGAAGTGAGAGAAAAGATGAAAGAAGAAAAAAAGGAAGAGAGAGTTTCTCTCTCTTCCCTCTTTCCTCTCTCTCTAGAATTGTTTCTCTCCACTTTCTTTCTTTATTTTTCTCTTTAGATTGTTTCTCTCTTCATAGATTTCTCTCTCCAGGATTGATTCTGTAAAGGGATTACTTTCAATAATTTGATTGGTTGCCCAAAAAGGTAGCAACCCAAAGAAGAGATGAATTGGATTTTTTTAAAATTTTAGTTAAATCTAAAATCTAAAATAAGTATGTGCTTCAAATTAATTTAACTTATTTGATTATGAAGTGAAGATAGTGTGCAACAATGGAATTGAGAGATAAGATAAGCTATGCAAGAATTAAAACAATGCTAAGCAAGAAATAAAAGTAAATAAAATAAGCACAAAAAGTTGCAACACAAACATAAATTTATAGTGGTTCGATATAACTCCATACCTACATCCACTCTCCAAAAGTCCCTTAGAAATTCTACTATAATCTTTCTGATTGCAGTATTTTATTTTATTCAAAATCACAAACAAATCTAGTTAGTTTTGCGGTATCACCAATCACAACTTATACACTGATTATTTTTTAGATTCATAATCAATCCAATTGATTTTAAAGATTTACCAATCAAAATCTATAATGTCCAATTCTGGGCTTGGATGGGCCTAATCCCAAGTCTCTTTCCTCCAAAGAAACTTATAAAGAAATAAAATATAAGAAAGAGATTTTTAGCATACAATAAAATAGAAAATGTAAGCTTTTAAAAGCTCGAAGAAGATGCAGAAGGATTACTCTTTTGATGCTTGACTTCTCTTTAATTGAAGCTTGAGAGGATATGAAAGAAGTTGGAGATAATCACTCTTTGAAAGCTCTCAATTCTGTGTATTTGATCCCTCTCTTTTTTTTTCAAGGATATTCAATGATCTTCAATCAATTTGATAATTTTTCTTTTAATCCATTTGATCTACTTCTCAATTGATTCTCTAGTTTTTAATATGCTTGAAAGTGGCTAGGGAGTGAGTCTTGGTCATTAGAATCTTTGGAATAGTCATTAGATCCAAAAAGTAGTCGTTAAAAATTTACAAAAAACTAGCTATTATTGTTGTTCTCATACCAGAGATCGACTCCAATTCTTTCGAGGGTCAACTCCAGTTACCCATGAGTCGACTCAAACTCTATATGAGTTGACTTGTCCACTGGATCTGAAAAATTAACTTTCTATCTTTTCTGAGAGAGTCGACTCATCCTTCACAGGAGTCGACTTACTTGTGTGCCAGTCTTGTTTCAATATACCAAAATCGACTCCTCTTCCTTTGGGTTGACTCCTGATCAGTTTGAAATTCAAAATCTCATTATTTTTAGTCCGTTTCAGTGTAGGGGTCAGCTTCTACTTTCTAGGATCGACTCTACAAAGTCTGAAACTAGAAAATTTTTTTTGAATTTCTTAACTTAGCTTTTTTTTAGGGGATCTTTTTCATAGAAGAATTATTTAATTTGAACATATGAAAAATGCTATATTCATCCTTCAAATATATGATTAGTATCATAATTATTCAAAATTTGATAATCATCAAAATCAATCATAGGATCAACAATCTCTCTCTTTTTGATGAGGATAAAATTTTGAGTGTATGCATAAATAATAAACATAATGCGTTTCAACTAAATTACCTATATAAATTATGAAGTGATAGAATAAGCACATATTGATACACACTTCATGAATGCTTCATTGAAATTACACATTTGACATCAAAATACTAATGTTATATAATTTCAAGCAATTTAAGAGTATTTCAAGCATTTTAGCATATACTCATCCTAACTCTTCTCCTTTTTGACAGCATCAAAAAGCTCAAGGAAGGGTTTGAAAATGAATCATCAAAATCAAGTAAAAGGCAAAATAAATTCAAAAAACTATATCAAATGTAGATTGTTATAATAAATTCAGATTGATTTTTTTTCAAATTTAATTTGAATTTATACTTCATAATTTCTTCTCTTTTTCAAAATCTTGTAGCAAGTTCAGATTTAACACACACACACACACATATATATTTTGAAACACATTTCTTTCTTTTAAATTCAGTTTTAGAGCACATCTCTTCCTTTTTGTTTGATATGGATGCATCAAAACAAGTTTTCAAATTCAGATAAAAAATTGCTTTGAGTTGCAAGAGTCCTATAGAGATAGAGATTTTCAATATTAAGGATTTTGAGCATCAATAACATGCTTAAAATCAGTTTTACTTTTCAAATGATATTTCTTCTTTTTTTTAAGAGGTACTAATCCATTAAGTTCAGAAAAAGGTATCTATTTATTATCTCAAATGATATGATATCAAGAATATTTCAATACAAAACTGATTTGAGACTAAATATTCAATTCTTTTTCTTAAATAGAAAATCTTGATACTAATTGTGAAAGATAAAATAGTTACGTTTTAAAAGGTCTTCTTGATATCAATTGAATTGAAATTCAGAATAAATCATGATTTTCTTAAAAATTTGATACTACTTAAAGATTGAAGAAAACTAATTTTCAAGTTCATTACTTTCAATGATCAATCTAAATAAATATGGAAATATACTTTAAATTCAGCTTGATACAAATTATGTAGAGCATTTTCAAGTTTATTTTAAAAAATGACCAATTGATGTAAAATATTTTCAGATACCAATTAATTATCAAAAATGATGATAGGATCAAACCATGCAAATCAAATCAAATGAATAAAATTACATAATTTCACAAATGATTGGATCAAGATAAGCAGAATATAGATATTTATCAATGATTTCATTTATTAAGTTCAAAAGCCATTTATCCCCTTATCTATCATGACAAAAGTTAGAGAATTTAATTTTCTTAATTCTCTCCTTTTACTTCCAAATCATACATGTTCATTCAATTTTAAAGAAATAAGCTTTGCAAAATATATTTTCTCCTCCTTAATTTATAAATAAATCACATAATGAATTAAGCAAATAAGTATAAGCAACAAATAATTAACAATCATTAAGCATAATTAATTTTCAGAAGCAGTCATATTTCTATTGATTTTCAAAAAGTGATTACAAAAGATGGTGATTACAAAGAGTGACCACAACATCCAAAATGCATGAAACCAAATATGGATCACTAGGAGAACTATAGCTCTACTAGATGAGTCCTAGCATCCCAAAAGGATAGGTCAATGAAATCCTAAGTAGAGGATCCAGGTTGAGATGGTGAGGTTGGACAAGTATCTCTAGATGATTGTCCTTAAGCATTAGCCCTAATAGAAATGATCGTCTAAACCGATCTGGCTGTCTCCTCTCTAAGCAATGAAATGGCCTCTGAAGTAAGTCGTTGAATCTCTACGGTGATTGCTGAAATAATCCTTGAGGAGACTCTCCCAACCAGTAAATACTCATCCAGTTGGTAGATGATCTGTCTAAGCTCTCTGGATGATCCTCTGTCTGTCTGCTAGTGGCTTCTCAAATTTGATTTCTACTGTAAGAATAGCTGTCGGAGCTTTATCCTCATCTGAATCCTCATCTCTCTAAATTGCTCCCTCATGAATCCAATGACTGTCAATTTTCTGAAAACACATTCTTTTGAGTGATCGATAATTGTATATGTTTGTGTGTATCAACTCCTAGGTAGTCTCCCCCTTAAGATCTATTGGTGTGTGTTGTAGAGCATCGAAGATTAAATTAATTCTGATTTACTTTCTATACCATAGAACAAGGTGAGACCAGGTTGAATCCATAGGGATCTTGGGCTTTGTTGTATTCAAATAGGGAAAGAAAAGAAATAAAAAGAGCTTTTTAGAATCTTAAAATTAGCAAACTTAAGAGTAAAATAAGAAATAAGTCGAATAGAAGAAGATACTTCAGGTTTTCAAATCCAATTGTGTACTAGTTAGATCTATATTTTCAAAGATGCTAAAGACTCTGTGATTAGGTCTCAAAATAATCTATTCCTGTTAAGCACAAGCTATATCCTTGGATCACGGTTCATCCCATCAGAATATAGCTTATTTGAAATTTTAATTCATGTATCAAGAAGAAGTGATTATTATTCTTTGAATAATCTATCTTATTAGAATACAAACCGTATCCTTAAATCATAGGTCATCTCTATTTAGCATAGATTATTCGAAGAAGATAATCTAAACAAAATAACTCAAATATTTAGAATGAAAAAACATAGATTCATTGCATCAAATCAAAATACATAGGATCATAAAAAGTAAAGCAAATCTAATTACACAATTTTCATCTACTTTTCTAAAGTAAAGAGCTCTAGCCGCGCATGGAGAAGAGGTTGAAAGCTGCAATCTACTGCATCTTTAGACTCTTGAAGGTGCTCTTCTCGCCTGTGGACCCTCTGGATTTCAAATCTAAACACCCTACTTTGGATGAAAGGGTGGAAGAAGAAGGAAGAAAGAGATGGAAGCATGGAGAGGAGATAGATGAGAGGCTAGGGTGGTAGCTTTTTGGGATGTGGAGAGGGATTGGATGATTTCTAGATTAAGGCATTGGAATTTATTATAGATGCTAGGAGGCAAGATGTTTAATTGGTTAGGCAATGTGGGATTAATAGAATAAAGATGGATGGCTAAGGTTTGTAAGTGAATATGTGAGGCTCCTAAACAATGAAGGTTGGAGATTTAATCTAGAAAGCAAGGGATGGTGAAGATAAGGGAAAGGAGGGGCGTTAAGGAGTTAGGGCACTAGTTATTTAGACATGGAGGAAAGGGGAAGCTGAAGGGAGTTTAAAGTATGGGATTTCTTCTTAAGTAGCACTAAAGAAGATGGGAGAGAGGCATGAGGTGTTTGGGATATGAGAGGAAGTTGGGGTGTGCAAGAAGAAGAAGAATGCGTGAAAAAAGAAGAAAGAGGGTGTACGCTAATTGGTGCATGAAGAAGAGTTTTGGGGCATTAGGAATTAAATGGCATGCACTAAAAAGGAGGGAGGGCATGGCTTCATAAGTTGGCACCTCCAGTCTTGGCTCTTGAATCAAAAGAGTGCTTCCTATCCCTTAGATCTTGGTGTAGCACCTCTTGCTTAGGGTTTCATGAGGTGGCATCATAAATCTCCATCGTTGAGTGGAGCATTGCTTCTTAGCTCTTAGATTATTTCTTTATTTGATTAGTCGTTCAATTGATTGCTCTTAATCCATTAGTTCTTGAATTTTGCTTTGGATTTGGACCAATATGAGTCTTGATTAGCATAATCTCTCAATTTTCTACAAAAAGAACAACAAGCATCAAATTCCAACTATTAAAGATTAAATAATACAAAATTGATACTTCTAATGTCTGAATTCATATATTGATCATCTATCCCATGCTCTTGAAAGATTAAAGTTAGAACCATGTCATAAGATAATGATACATTCGATCAGTGCGCAGTATCATGCATCAGGCCTATCATGAAGGATGGAAGATTCAGGAGAATCTCTCGAACAATGTGGTACATTAGGGTGATGTCTCTCTCTGACACAAAATCAAATCTTTCTATCTTAGGAAAAAAATTCAGCTGATTATATGATGAAGCAATCTCATTTCCATGCCTAACTGATTGGCATAGACTTCTTTAATTCCTTCAATATCCTCACATTTTAAAATGACTTTCAACCTTGTCTTGCGCTTCGTGAGGTCATCTAATTTGGTCCCGATAGTAGGCATGCGTAGTGTGCGACCAAGGCTATCAACATCAGTTTCAACTGGCACACCCTTCACTTCTAAAACAGCACTACGTACACCCACTTTCATATTGCTGTAAAACTCCCTTACAAGATTGGGGTAAGTTAATACATCTAGAAAATATAAAATTTCGTATTCCAAATTCTTAATTTTCTATCTAAAACTGAAACTTTCTCTTTCCAAGAATCCAAAATCAATTTTTCTTCTTGTGCAAACAATCCTAGACAAGATAGATGATTTGGATGGGGTTGCCTGAGTGGGTGGAGGAGGAACCTAAGATGGAGTGAGAACTCTTTGAGATGAAGGCACAAAGTCATTCCTCTGCTTGGACCGGTGTTCACGAATGGGACGGCTCAGAGGATTGCCAGGGCTCAAGGGTTCCGCACGGACATGCTTCTCCCTTTGGGCCACTTTCTTCATGGGAGCCATTGGAGACCAAATTCGCGAAAATTGGGTGAGAATCAAAGGAAAGCTTCGATTTGGGGCGGGGGAGGAGGGTTTGAATGGATTTTGGTTCGAAAGAAAAGGAATAGAATGAACAGAGCATTGGATCATCTCGGGTTAAAACATCCGATCTCGACATAAGGGTCGACTCTTTTAAACACGAGTTGACTCCTGCTAAGGGGTCGACTCCAATAAAACTAGGGTTGGCTCCTCACTGAACAGTTTTCTTCAAGATATCACGTGTCAACTTCTTAATTTCAAAAGTCGACTCTTCGATATAGAAAACTACTGAAGGAGATTCAAATAAAAAAATTGATCAACATGAATAGAAATCAATGGGCAATCAATCAGAAATCAAGAATGATATTCAATTCAATTAGGAGAATTTAACATTAATTAATTGGAGGTTTATAATCAGTCAAATTAGGTAGGATTAAATAAAATCAATTTGGGAATCTAGATGAAAGCTCTACAATTTTGGTTCAATTAGGAAATTTTCAAAATCTTAAGGGTCAAACTAAGATGCAATCATGCTAATTAAGCTAAAATATAAAATAGATCAACAACATCAAGCATATAATCTTTTATGACTTGATTACTTATCTTGATATTTCTTGAAACAAGCAATTTTTGAGATATTTTAATAGTTATATATTTTATGAGAATGTCAAGAAATAATTTGAGAGTTTTATATCCAAATAAGATCTTATACAATCAAACTTATTTTAAGTAAGTTTTCAAATAATTTACAAGATATGATGAGTTATGAGAGCATACTGAAATTAAAGTAAAATTTATGTTCATAATAATTAGAATGATACAAATAATTAAAAGATCATATTTATCAATATATTTAAGCAATAAAAAATCATCACAATATCACATATATATATAAAGCATTAAAATCATTCATTCAATCAAAATAATATCAGAAATTAGTGATGGTATAATGTGAGAAAGGTTTAGCTTTTATCAAATATTACCACCTATCCACTTTAAGTCTTAAGTATCTATTTTCAAGAATTTGCTCATTTGATACCTTTGGATGCTTGGTATACCTATAAATTATTTCTTAATTTTTGATACTCAAACCATCTTAGATCTAATGAAGTTTGTACACATGGTTCCTTTTGAAATTTAAATTTATTTAATCAAAGTATGACCATTTCTATTAATATTATATTTTAAATTTTATGGCCTACTTTATTACATTTAGAATAAACTATAGAATGATTTTCACGTATAGTTTTATCAAACATATTTTTGATATTTTTTTCTTAAAGAATTGAAATCAATTTCAGCTTTATCGAAAAACAGTCTTTTGATTGTTCAAAATTAATTGAAATTTTTATAAACCAATTGTGAACTTTTTAATCATAGGCTTCAATGTTTCAATCTTTTTTTAAGTTTGATATTTTCTTCTATTAGAGATTTTTTAGATTTGAAAAGAAATTCTTTTCTTCATCTAACATTTTTTTTCTTTCAAAAGATATTCTTTTCTATCAAAATTTTATTCATTTATTCAACTAAAGATATATTTGAACTTTTAAGCTCTTTATTTTCAACTTTAACTTTTATATTCATCTATTAGATCATTAAAGGCTTCATATAGTTCATCAAAAAAAAATTTAGAAGAATTTTAAAGATATACCTCATCATTGTTGGCCAGGAGGCATAGATTCATAATATTTTTCTCTTCTATTTCATCTGAGCTAGAGATATCACTATTTCTCCTAATACTCAATATTGCATCATTTTTTATCCTTTTAGAATTTTTTTTGAGTAGGGGACAATCGGGCATATAGTGTCCCCACCTATTGTACTTATAGCAAGTAATTATTTTTTTTTTTTTGCTTCATCATCTTTCTTTTTCTTCAAATCTTATTTCATAAGAAATTATTGAAACTTCTAGTGAGTAGCCCTAAGTCCTCATCCTTATCTTTACTTTTTCTTTATCTTCATTCTTCGACTCATCAATTTCTTTAAATTTGGCACTTGACTTAAATGTGATGGTCTTCTTCTTCTTTGATTCTTCTTCTTCCTCCTTTTGAACCATGTTCAGCTCATGAGTCATGAGTGAACCAACCAACTCCTCCACATATAGCTTAGTAAAATCTTTTGCTTCTTATATGCTATCACTTTGGCTTTTCATATCTTCGGTAAATATCTTAAAATCTTGTAAACAAGCTCATGATTAGAATAAATTTTGCCAAGACTATTTAAAGTATTGATAATATCAGTAAATTAAAAATATATCAGAAATAGGCTCATATTATTTATTTTAAATATTTCATACTTATGAATAAACAAATTAATTTTAGATTTTTAACTTGGTTTATTCCTTCATAAATTATTTTAATTATCCCAAATTTTTTAATAGATGTATAAGTAGATATTCTATTAAACATTTACATCCAAAGAGCAATATAAAATATTAATGGCTTTTACATTTAATTGTGCCATCTTTTTATCAAATTCATTCCAATCTTTTTCGAAGTTAGTGGACACTTACTTCAATTATGGGTATATGTGGTCCATTAGTTATGACTCTCCATATATTATAATCTAAAGCTTATATGAAAATTTTCATTTTAGCTTTCCAAAATATGTAGTTGGTGTCATGAAATAGTGGTGGTCTAGATGTAGAATGGCCTTCGACAAATGAGGAATCAATCGGGGTTGCCATGATATTTAACTTAGGGCCGTTAGATCAACAAATAATATTAGAGCACCTACTCTGATGTCAATTATTGTCCAAAAAGATAGCAACCCAAGAGGAAAGGAAGATGAATTGGGTTCTTTAAAACTTTTAGCTAAATCTAAAATCTAAAACAAGCATGTGCTTCGAATTAATTTAATTTGTTTGATTGTGAAATGAAGGCAATGTGCAATAGTGGAATTGAGAGACAAGATAAGCTATGCAAGAATTAAAACAATGCTAAGTAAGAATAAAAATAAGTAAAGCAAGGACAAAATGGCATAACACAAATACAATCAAATTTATAGTGGTTCGATGCAACCCCGCATCTATATCCACTCTCCAAAGATTTTTGAAAATTCTACTATAATCTCTCTGATTACAGTATATTTGTTTTATCCGAAATCGTAAATAAATATAGTTGATTTTGCAGGATCATCTATCACAATCTATACACCGATTGTTTTTTAGATTTACAATCAATCCAGTTGATTATAAACGTTCACCAACTAAAATCTACAATATCTAATTCCAGACTTGGATGGATTTAATCCCAAATTTTTTCTCATTAAGAAACTTATAAAAAAATAAATACAAGAAAGAGATTTTTAGCACATAATAAAATAAAAATATAAACTCTTTAAAACTCGGAGAAATACTGAAGGATTGCTCTTTTGATGCTTAACTTCTCTTCAATTGAAGCTCGAGAGAAGGTGGAAGAAGATGGAGATGATCATTTTTTGAAAGCTCTCAATTCTGTGCACTTGATCCTTTTTTTCTTTTTTCAAGGATATTCAATGATCCTCACTTAATTTGATGATTTTTCTTTTAATCCACTTGACATACTTCTCAATTGATTCTCTAGCCTTTAATATGCTTGAAAGTGGCTGGAGAGTAAGTCTTGACTGTTGAAACCCTTGGAATAGCCGTTAGACCCAAACTAGACATTAAGAATTTACAGAAAAGTAGCCATTATTGTTGTTCCTATGCCAGGGATTGACTCCAATTCTTAAAGGTTGACTTCAGCTATCTATGAGTTGACTCAAATTCTGCATGAGTCGACTCGACCATAAGATCTGAAAAATCAGTTTTCTATCTTCTTTAAAGAGTTGACTTATCTTTAATAGGAGTCAACTCATTTGTGTGTCAGTCTTATTTTAATGTATCAGAGTCGACTCCTCTTCCTTAGGGTCGACTCCTGATCAGCTTAAAACTCAAAATCTCACTATTTTCATTCCATTTTAGTGTAGAGGTTGGTTCCCAACTTCATGAGACCAACTCTACTAAGTTTGAAACTTGAAAATTCTTCTTTGAATTCTTTGACTTAGCTTGTTTTGAAGAGATCTTTTTCATGGATGAATTCTTTAATTTGGACACTTGAAAAATCTTATATTTATTTAAAATACATAATTAGTATCATAATTACTTAAAATTTGATAATCATCAAATTAATTATAGGATCAGTATGATCCAATCCTAGTGAAAATTCTTTGCCCATGATCATCAGGCAGCATGTCGGCACCGATCCTGATCAGACTAGATTTTTTTAGATTCGATTATTTGTGATTTTTGTTAGACCATATGTTCACTAGGTCAATTATAATTTGATTAAATCATTATAATCAGACTAATCGAAATGGTAGATAGTATCATCTGATCAGTTCTATTCTATTTTATTAATTTCTCTTTCCTCCAATATTCTCTTTCTACTTAATTTATAAAATCAGTGAAGGGTCTGAGTCCTGTATCTCTAAGTCTAAGTTGACCAAGTAGAGAGATTTTAAACTACCTAGTTTGATCATGATCAAATAAAATTATCATGACTAGATTGATTTGGATTATTGGATATGACCACCGTTCATCATGCCTTCCTTGATTATTCATATCTTTTTTGATTATTAGACTTAATTATATATAGAAGTGTAGTTGTCTCAGTAAGAAGATGTCCAGTAGTAGGATAGTAAGATATGATCTATGAATTGAAGATTTTGAAAAAAAAATTATAGAATTATATGAATTTGTTGGAGTATGTGTGAGATAAGTAATGCAACTCTTTTTCTAAATTTATTGATAAATTATATAGCATTTATATCATTAAATTTTGAATCATATTGTTTGTGATTTATGAAAATGAAGCATGATATTTATTGTTGATTTTACTTCATTGTAGAATATTAATTATTTGACGTATTATCAAATGTATTAATTTTGTTATAGAGTTGATCGATTGATTTTGATTTTAGATAGTTTTGTGTATGGTTCGATTGAAATACGAAACTAATTTTATCGAAAAGAGAAATTTGAATCGAGATAAATTTTGACTCATAATCTGACTATGTATCGAAATTTTAGCAATGAGGATTATATATTGGCATATCGATATCCTACCAATGGGGGTTGTGCATTGGTACATCGATATCTTAACAATAGAGGTCATACACTAGTACATCGATTGTTAAAAAATATGTCTCAAAAGCTAATCGTCAGTCTGTTGATGGTTGAGCAATCTTGTATTATAATTAATTTATTAATAATAAATATATTTTTGATATTTTCATCACAAGTTTTCATCTTCTAATGAACTTCATTGTTGTGATGAAGTCCTTAGGACTATTTAGGTTCGATAAAGAGAGGATTTATCGATTAGTCTTTAAAACTGTTCACGATCAAATAATAGGCTGTTAATAAGGACGACAGCTTCTATCGAGCATAGGTCGCTGTAGGCCATATGGGTTGGTTGTCCTCTTAACCAAGAAGTATGGAGACATTGGTATGGCATACAGGTGAGATATAAGGATACATCATCATTGAAGGTGACCAATTCCAGAGTATTCTGCTGTCGAGAATGTCTCTGATGGGATATAGGTATAAATGTCTCTTAGACCTGAGATCGCCTCAGTGACTTGCAAGCAACTCACTGTGCTTTGGTACTGGACTAACTGAATTTTAATTCAGTGACGGAAGGCTTCTGGACACAGTCAAGTACTTGCGAAGTCAAAGTGTGATCGAGATGAGATTAATCATTCTAAGAGTTGGAGAAGAATGAGTCGTT